>CAWUFW010009576.1:600000-772180 GCA_963921515.1 Calotriton arnoldi | reverse complement strand
TGTAGGAGGTTCCCGTTTTACCATCTAACAGGATACCCACACCCCATTCTGCAATGCCCTTCAAACCTGGCATCCCTAGATAGGCCCCACCACTGAGGAGCCCAGATAAAGGGTCTTTAAGTTCTCCACGTTCCTTCACTTTCTTACAAATCCACACATAGGCCCAAGTTCACCTTCTCACAGACCTACATACAGGACCAACCATACCTTTGTAAGAGATATGTATGGGCCCAATACAGTCAGGGTATCCTATTGTCATTTTCTTAATATTAAAAACTGATCACATAGACTTCACTCAACTCTGGACAGCAGAGTGCCTGCGCCATCCTCCAGCGACAAACTCTCCCCCCCTTGTAGGGTGTTCCACAGTTAACGAGAATTAGATTAGCCCACACGCATAGGACATTTTTGGTACATCTGGCGGTTTCACAAGTACATTTGCAATATTTTTAGTTATGAAACCTTCCGCGCTTGCTTAATACGAAACTGTGAAAGACGGCAACGTGGACCAAGAATTAATGTATTAAAATATTAATTCTGAGCTTTCATCTGGTAGAAATTATCCTTTGTTTACTTTTTGCGTGTCAGGGAGCACTGACCACCTGTCAAAAGCCCCAATTCTCACCATGATACCACTTCTCAGTTCTATGTGTGGAATTTTCCATAGTTACTGTAAGAGGGCGGTCAAGTGGCTGCGTCTAGGACCTACGTCAGAGATGATAAAACTTCTGCATCTCAAGCATATAAAATAGCTGCAACCCAGGGTGTGGCTTCGAACTCTCTTCAAACCCCCGCACCCCGGTGCCGTGTGAGGGTTCCCCGACTGATCAATCGTTCTCCTGACTGAGCCCAGAGCTCCTATTGCCAAGGTGATAATGCTCCTACTTAATGATTCTGCCTCTGAACGCTATCCTTTGTATCACTCTTAAATTCAGGGTTGCCCCTTGAGCGGCTGCTCATGGATTAATTTATAGATATACATTTCTGTTTGAATTGAACAAATTGATCCTTAAACATTGTTGATGCAGTTATCTCTCATCTTACCCATATGTTGATGGGCAACACTTAAATTAAGAAGTATTTTCTTTTATGCTTTTGAATTGTTTAATAAACTATTATATTTTACAACATGGTTCTTTCTTGCCAAGTGACCAAGCAAAGTGTGAAAGAGAGACTCTGAGAGGGGAGAGGTGCAAGCAGAAGAGTGTGGCCAACCATAACGGACCACTCCAACACTCTTGTCTTCAAATCCTTTGACTTTTTCTCCACCCTTTCCTTGTCACTCATTCTCTCTATATTCGTAATACGCTGAAAGCCATACTCAATATCACGGACGGAGATGATGTCGTCCAAGTACTTTCCGAAGCCTGCAACCGTGTTGCAATCTTGGGAAGCAAGTTAGTGACAAATCTGTTGACAAATAAACGCAACACCACCCTCCTGTGACAGGTCCTGTCCATAAAATCTAAAAACACTCCTTCAAATCTAGTAAAGAAATCCGATGACACTTTCATGCTTCTTCTGGCGACACGCAGACAGCTTATCCCAATCCACTCTCTTAGGCGGGATAAGTGAGTGCATGTATGTGCAATACACCCTGGAGCGAGTGGAGCTCTGCCTTCGGCTTGTCGCCGGGCTTACGCTCCTTATCCCAAGCCCTGATCTCATCCCACGTCCCCCAACTCTAGTGTATTATCCTGCGTATGGACCTGCCTCCATATGTCCACTGGTACCAACAGGCCGAAAAACAACTCTATGTCAGCTAGCGTCATTACTGTGGAGGAGGCCGCCTCCGTCAATTCTTTATAATATGCAGTAGGGTTTTTCCGGGGGGTCCGGCAGGCTGGCTCTTTAAGGATAGGACCTCACTCCTCTTCCAAGGAGTATAGATCCATTGCTCCTGAAACCAGAGCGTCGACCCGTTGTCTAATCACAGCATTGGTGGAATCGCGCAGTTCTGGAATTTCAGGGTGGTAAATGGGATGAACTTCCCTCATGGGATGCTGTGTCCCCATTGTCGGAACCTTCTGGAGCAATCTACCTCGGTAACCCACTAGTGTCGTTATATTGCTAAAAACCTCATTGGGAGCCATACCTGCAGCATATGCCCTATCCCGTATGTCATATATTATTTGCGGTGCAACACATTGAAAACACTGTTCCCACAACTCTATCAGCATCGCTGACGTGTTTAAGGGCATGCTGCTGTATAAACGGCTCATAATCTTTCATCACACTCCACACATCCTCCACGCTATAGATCTGGGTGCCAAGCCCACTGAGCTGCTTGATTAGCCACCATTTTCTTTTCCTCATCACCCACTCGAAACGCACCAACACTTTATCTATCCGATCTCGCGCTGCTGCCCAGTTCACATCATGCACTCCACACGCAGGAGTTTCGACATTCAACTGTGCCTGGTGTGTCACTCACGGGGAAGGAGCAGACGGAGAGACAGGTACCATCATGGTAGGGGGGACAGGGCGGTAGGGGGTGAAAGGGTGAGCAGTAGTCGACACAGAACTGATAGACTGGGCACGGGGAGGTAACAGCACCCACCCCCGGTGACTGGTGTGAGTAGAAGGAAGCAAGAGGGGCCGGGGCTGAAGCGGTAGTGCCAGAAATCGGAATGCTAGAAGAGGCGGCACTAGGGGCCAAGGACTGAGGAAGTCGGGACCGCCGGGTATAACCGCTCAGGGGCATAAGGAGGAGGGAGGACGAGAATCCAATAGCTCTTCAACCAAACTCATCACCTTCCTCTCTAGCAACATAGCACTTATCCGTCTGTAACCGAAACTTTTCTGGCTGCACATTCTATACCCTTCTCTATCTTTCCCTCTCTCCTAGGCACACTGCTTTCAGAGTTATAGTTTGTGTCTGCCTCTTCCGGGCTTCTCCTTTCTCTGCTCTCCAGTCGTCGCTGCATTGCTTCTTTCTGCCATGCCTTTAGGAGAATCAAAACATCGACTGTCTGCTCTCTCCATGCGATACAACTCTGTCCTGCAAGAAGTTCAATTTCTGTTCATCAAATCGAGCCAGTAAGTGGCCACTGTAACTCAGCATTGTCCCTCGTATATTTATGCAGCAATGTGCTAAAACATAACAGGGCCAATACCATGCTTAACGTAAATGTCAAAATTTGGAGAACCCTCCGGAGGTGCAGGACTGGCTCTCTTCCAAACGAGCATCAGTAGAACAACATCGACATCCAAAACACCCCAATTTGCTAAAAACAAGGCATCTTAATATAAGACACATGCACTGTCCATAACGGACAAGTAGAACACCAACAATCCAGCAAACTACCACAAGAGGGAGTAAACAAATATTAGTCACGAAGCCAAACAAAAACGGTCCAGGGACCACTCCCTACAGTCCTGTGGGGATCTGTCAAAAACTCAAGAAGACAGGCTCCAGCCCCAGACCTTTTCAAGCATTGGCCAAATTACCAGTTGGTCTGGCAGATTGTTCGCGGTCAGTCCCCGGACCTTTTCAAGTGCGGGCCAAATTTCCAGGTGCTCCGGTGAACTGCTCACAAACACTCTGTGTCTTTTTCAAGGGTCCGCAGACCCACCAAGTTCAGGACAGGACGGTCCGCCGCAGACCGTGCACAAAGACACAGCCCGTCGACTCATGTCGTTCAAGCAAGGCAGTTCAAAAACTGCAGACAAGACAGTCCGAAGACCGTATCAAGACACAGCCCGCAGGCTCGTGCCGTCCAAGAATGGTGCCATTTTTCCAAGAATCAAATCACTCACCTGGTGCACACAGGTCGGAGCCAGAGTCGATGCTCCACTGCCGACTCTTCGGACCAAATGGTCAACTCCAAGGTTTCGCCTTCTCAGGACCCCAGCCGGTGACCACTAGACGAGGGGGCATCCGATCAGCCTGGTGGGGCAGCTGCAAGAACCAAGCTCGGCCCCGTGTGGGGTACCCCTGGTCCGCCCAACCAACCAAAGGCACCCCCGGCCCTACAGCCCGATTACGGGACGCAGTCGGATCACCTTGCGGGGTCCCTGTTCGGGCGCCAACCGAAGGAAGTGGCCTTCTAGGGCCACTCGGGTTTTCTCACAACCACCTGTTATGCCTTCCCAAGAATGAAGAGTCGGTCAGACAGTAGAGAATACAAACTTACATGTTTATTAGAAATGCTCTGCCAGAGGAGTCCATCATGACCTGCACCCTAAGATGTCTGCTGAGGGACTGACTCCCCACCAGTCTACAGTGAGTAATCATTCTTCCCCAAGAGCCTCCAACCCCGCCCACCATGAAAAACTATCGGCCTGGGTCAGAACATGAACAAAGGAGGCACAGGGAGATGAGCTACCACCTGCTAGATGGGTACATGCTATCAGAAACCCAAGGCCACTGCGCTGGGTCTCAGCGTCTCCTAACGTGGGAGCAGAGCTACACACTCGGATAGGTATGTGAGGAGCAGAATGGTCTCCTGTTTGCTTAGCAAGCTCTGGAAAAACAACCTTGGACACAGAAAGAAAAATAATAACCGAATACAGCGTTCTGCTGAAGTATTCTGACCATGAGGCCTATCTCAGGCACAGTCTAAGCAGCCTAGCAAGTTGCGAAAAACAAAATGGAGTCACACTCGCTAACTGAAGCCTGCATTACGGGGATAACTCAGTGGGTTGCATAACGTGAATACAACTGGCATCTATTTAGCCACACATTGCTAACCTAATATAACGTAGAAAGAGTGCGTTGCAGGGATGGGAATTTGAAACCTAACATCATGCACAAATGAATCCTTGGTCCATTTACATGAGGACCAAGTAGCTTTAATCAAACTTTAGCAATATTTTGATGTGTTGTTGAATGAACAATGGACACAATACCATGAATCTATGTTCCCAGGTAGGGGCATGTATGCCTAAATCCTAAAGCCATATTGTAATTCACCCTGCTAGTCCTACATGGCATGCTGCATGTCAGTCAACATGAGTAGTGTCATTCATTAGATGTGGCATCATTGTTGCACCACAGACCACATATCTGCTTCTTACATAGGCACTTGCTGCGACAGTGCATATCTCTGTAAATGTGTGAAATGAACGTACATGCATGTCAAATGGCTTGCAAATATGAACCTCAGACTAAGCACACTGTGACACTATCTGATCACAGCAGTTGTTGCAGCTTAAGGATCACATGACTACATGAATGTTACCTGGTGAGCCACATAATGAAAATCTTTGAAGAAATGATCTGGGGACATGATGTATGTTAACTGGTTTCCTATGTCTCTGAGTGTTGAGATTATTTTAATCATGGGAAACAAGGATTTACTTAGGATCATGAGGTTTAGTTGATAGCACAGTATGTGATGCACACACTTAGCAGTATGCTTTTGGTGTGTGTGGCCCACACAGTGATCAGATGATTGGCACAATTTTTGGAGTCATCTCAAAAGATCGAATGCATTGTCTATCTACATTTGTCAGATATGTACACATTGACTGACATGTGTACTTCTTTTCCAAAAGATAACATGACTGCAGAGGAGGAAAGGAATTTTCGTATTCGCAAAACAAGGTACTCACACATCTGTGAGGTGGCTAAGGGCTTCCGGTGAATGTCTCGTCTGTATGAAAAGCAGAAGACTGCCAAGACATGGGTTTCAAATTTTCCTGCAAAGAAAAAAACCAATGGTAATGGGAAGGCGTCCTCAAAGGACATTGGCAATGGAGGTGGGACTGTTCTGCAGGAAGGACCATCTCAGGCACCTACACCAGCCCCAGGACCCGGAATTGCAGAGCCCTTGACTTCTGGACAGTCTTGCAGCCAGGGAATGTCCAGCCAAGATGTTGATTATTTCAAATTGAAGATATGTGGCCTGGAATTGCAGATGGCTGCAATGTTACAAAAAATGGATTACATGCAGCAGGGTATGGACCATCTCATGAGCCAATTCTAGTGGCCACTTTGTATATAGTTTTTATAGCTTCTTTTGGCATTTTACTTAGCCCTAGTCATAGTGTAGGTGTAGCATAGTTAGATTAGGTAGTGTTAGGTTTTTATATTCTACATAAGTTCCAATGTTAGTTATTATCTATTTTTCCTATACTTTGGGGTGGGTGGGTGATCTAGTGTGTTGTTCCTTGTTTTTTTTAAAAAATCATAAAAAATATTAAACAAAATTCATATGTGTTTTACAACTTTTCATCTTAGTTTATGTATAGGATAAGTATGTGTTTGTCTATTGTGCATTGATGTGTTAAGGGTGGGTGGGGGCTGATGTTTAGTGGTCTAACGTGATTCATGTTTAGCTTAGGATAAGTTAAGTTAAGTAAGGTAGGTTACCCAAATTTAGGATAGATAGATTTTTAGATAGTGTTTTAGCTTTTAAGATAGTTTAGTATGAGTAATATAGATGGTTTGTTACAGGTTTTTCTTACATATTTTCATTGTTAATAATTTTTTTTATTTTTGCAAAATTTGATAGTATTGATTGATGGTCAGCAGTTCGAAAGTTGTATGTCTGCGTCATTGGGCACATGGGATGTTACCTCGATTTTGGGTTTGAGTGAATATTCATTGCAAAATTAGCAGGTTGCTGCTCCATGATGATGTATTTGTACATGTTATTCCAACACTTGTGAATCAACTGTTTTGTGTAAACACTCTTGTGGCTTGACATACATATGGTTATGATTTAAATCATGGCTATGCAGAGAACACTTGTTTGTGTATGTATCACAAATCAGTGTCAACTATGTTTAGTGATGATATATTTGGGTACATAGGTGTTGTCTCTTACACAGATGGACAGGACGTACACACTGTCACTCTAGGTGTTGTTGGAGCTATTTCATGTTCATGGCCAACTAGTTGTTGTGTTACAAGTAGTAAATTCATACCACTGCCCACCACAATGTCTTTATACAGGACAAGTTGAGTGACACTGATGGTGTATGTAGTACCCAGGTACAACTTTGCACACATCTTGTTTACTGGTATGACTAATTTAACTTGCTGTACATGTTGATTCTATTAACACAACATCATTTATGTTCATATTGCAATATTTGAACATGGATTGTAATATTGACAGTGTAATACTTAGCAGACATTGAGCGAGTCCTTACACACTCTTTCACGGGTGCTCAGATTTATTTACACACAACAATCACAGTGACATGATGAAATAGATCAAACATAAAACAAGGGGACATTGCTCTTGTCACACATGTTGTGAAGCTGCACTCATGTTGACAGAGTTGTGAGGATTTGAAAAAACAAGTTCTTCAAACTTGGTTTAGTGAGTTAGACATTGTTGTTTGCACAATGTTTTGAACTTCAGACATGATGAAACTTATGATTTAGGTGCAGAGGTATAACTGGTTTTGAGAGGAGATTGTCTCTTGGCAATGTTTGTCAACAATGGAGAGAAAGTTCTCTTGGTAAACAACACCTGTGACACAGTGTGATTTTAGTGTCCTTTCTTCCGCTTGAATTGAGTTGCAGTAGAGTCATCCTCATCAGAAGATTCGGATTGTTGCTCAGTTGGCTCTGTAGTTGCAGGGTGTGTGGGACTAGTGAGACCAACAGCAGTGGCAGAGGAGGTGTGAGGTACAGCATTATCCTGTGTCGAGTTGTCAGCCATTAGCGCATTTATCATAATTTGCTGGTTTTTGATGACAGTTAATAACTCACTATGAAAGCCAGTCATTGTTGCAAGGTAAATGTCCTGCTTTTGCTGCATGTCTCGAAGGATATCAAAGATATTTTGAAGATGTTTTGCCACCTCCATGCTGCCACTTTGTGTTGGCATTTGTTCATGCCTCTGACTCATTATTGACGATATGTTGGATAATGATTGGGCAAGACCAGGGGTTGGGTTGTTGATGGCTTGTTCCTGAGCCATGTTTACAGATTCAGAGTTCAGGCTTTTGAGTATGGCCTGCAGTGTACCACCCACACTCTCGACAGCCACATGCACCTCTCTGAGTAGGTCACGTTGTTGCCCAACAGCTGTTCTTTGGTACTGTATCTGCGTATCCTCAAAGTCAGTGGTTGGATGTGTAGTGGCAGATACTGTGTTGGAACTTTGTGGTGTTTCTGCGGGAGCAGCTACCACATTGTTGTCACTCTCTGGAGGTGGAGTAGGTGACACTATGGTGTCCAGTATGTCATTCAGAGTGTTATGGTCTATTATGGAAGATTGTCGTCCATCTCTTCAAATTCATGTGTGTCATCCACATGTTTGGATGTAGTAGGTGCATCTTCTGCAAAAAGATGGTATTGGGTTACTTGTGCTTGCATGTTTAATCTTTGTGATGTTTTGACAAAGGCATCACGTGTTTTTTAAAGGATGATCTCTGTGTCACAGTCAAGTGATCTATGTTGTGATGCAGACCGAAGATCAAGACTTATCCCCACTTGCATCATCATTGCACCACTTATTGTTAAACAATGGTGCAGGGCGTTGGTATTTATTTTTAATGACCCGTGGACATACACTGCCCTGCTAATGTTTCTTTTGGTGGTATGTACACTTTTATGCCAACACTGTGATGTAAATTTTAAATTAGTGTGTGATTGCAGTGTTTTTGCCTCCTTTGCAGCACCCCATACTGCAACCCTTCAGAGGGTTTTTGTTTTTGTTATGAGCACCTTGAACCACCAGTGCATCAATCTTTATCATGTTAACAGTGACATACAGGCAGGACAAGTTGCTTGTTGATACCCCCATATATTTGTAGGCACGTTGCCCAATCCGGCAGCCTTGCACCATGGTGCTGGGATGCCAGCTTGGTGGTTAGATTCTTTTTGTACATGAAGGGGCACCTTCATGCACATGAACAATATGTTGGTGTTAATTTATCTTCCGATGCATGCTGTGGAATACATTATGCATTTGACTGGAATAAATACGCTGGGCACATAAGAAAATTCCTCCTTGTTCCTCCTCAGTAGGCCAGACGTAGGGTGGCATAGCACTCAGATGCATTTTTGGATTGAGAAATGTTCATTAATCTGAACATGCATCAGTGGACCTGGGTGTTACATGAAAATACCTACAGCAAAACACGTCACACCACTGACATGCCAAATGTAGAATTTACAGGTTGTTATTTACAGGAACAGGTTCAGACACACAAGGTGGCTTTACCTGTCCTTGTTCAGCACACACAAGTGTACACCACTGGTGTCTCACACAACTTATTGCTTGGATGGGACAACAGGATTGAGGACATCATTTATGAAGTCCTTGCGCCAACGGTCCATCACGTCCCTTACATAACCCCGACAAACAGCGCCCCAGGAAGGCCACCTTGTTCACCGCCGACCTCCAAGAATCCAGGTGCACCTGCAGCCGTCTCGAGAAAAACTGGAGAAACAGCAAATCCTTGGAAGACCGGATCTCCTACAAAAACGCCATGATAGAATACCACCAACGCATCAGATCCACCAAAAGACCTTCATCCAGAACAAGATCTTCGCCAACTCCAGCAACTCCAAGGAACTCTTCAGCATCATCCAGGAATTCGCCAAACCCCCCCAGCGCCACCATGGACATCACCCCCTCCCAGGACCTCTGCAACAACATTGGCTCCTACTTCCATTTTAAGATCAAGAGCCTCTACGACAATTTCAACCACCAGACACCTGACTCTGAAACCACTCCATCCTTCAGCAATGCCAGCCAGCCCACCATCTCCTCCTGGACCCCAGTCACCATCGAAAACACTGCATCGACCATGAAAGGCATCCACTCAGGAGCCCCCACGGACCCCTGGCCCCCGCACATCTTTCACAGAGCCGCCGCCATCGCTCCAGAACTACAATGCACCATCAGCGCCACCTTCAAAACCGGCATCTTTCCCGATGACTGGAAATGAGCAGAAGTCAGACCCCTACTCAAAGAAGCCATCAGCAGATTCCACGGACCTCAAGAACTACCAACCCATCTCCCTCCTCCCTTTCGCAGCCCAAGTCACTGAGAAGACCGTCAACGGCCAGCTAACGAAATTCATCAAAGAAAACTCCATTCTCAACCCCTCCCAATCCGGATTCCACAGCAACCACAGCATGGAGACCGCCCTACTCCTCGCCACAGACGACATCCACACCCCCCCTGACCAAGGAAACACCACAGCCCTGATCCTACTCGATCTCTTTGTAGCCTTTGACACCGTCTCCCGCCGAACACTCACCGCCAGACTCCACAAAGCCAGCATTCAGGGAACCGCCCTCGACTGGCTCTGATCCTTCCTCGCCAGAAGAACTCAGAGAATCAGACTTCCACCCTTCCTCTCCAAACCCACGGAAACCAACTGTGGAGTACCCCAAGGATCATCGCTCAGCCCAACGCTCTTCAACATGTACATGGCCCCCTCACCACCATCGTCAGACAACGCAGACTCAGCATAGTATCCTACGCCGACGACACCCAGCTCATCCTCTCCCTCACCATAGACCCCATCACCACCAGACTCAACTTCCAGGAAGGAATGAAACACGTTGCATCCTGGATGAGCAGCAGCTGCCTGAAGCTCAACCTGGAGAAGACAGAGGTCCTTGTACTCGGACCCTCCCCCTCTGCATGGGACAACTCCTGGTGGCCCACCACCCTCAGCAGCCCCCCCCATGGACAATGCCCAAAACCTCTGCATCGTACTCAACTCCTCCATCTCCCTAACCCGACAGGTCAATGCCGTCGCCTCCACCTGCTTCAACACCCTCCGCTTCCTCTGAAAGACCTTCAAATGGATCCCCCCTGAATCAGGGAAGACCGTCACCCACGCACTCATAACCAGCAGACTGGACTACGGTAACACCCTCTACTCCGCAAACTCCAGACCATACAGAACACCGCGGCGAGACGCATCCCCCGACACGAACACATCACCCAGCACCTGCGTAACCTCCACTGGCTCCCCGTCGAGAAAAGAGTAACCTTCAAGATACTCACCCATGCCTACAAATGCCTCCACAACACCGGACCGCAATATCTCAACGGCAGAATCTCCTTTCACATACCAAAGAGGAACCTACGATCCGCTGACCTCGCCCTCGCCAAACCCCCGCGTATCTGCAGAGCAAGAACGGGTGGAAGAACCTTCTCCTACATCGCGGCCATTACTTGGAACGAGCTGCCAATCAACATCAGGTGCGCCCCCACCCTGCACATCTTCAGAAAGACCCTCAAGACCTGGCTCTTCGACTGACCGGAGCTGTTTCCCCTGCTTCCCCCCTCCCCCAGCGCCTTGAGACCCTCACAGGTGAGTAGCGCGCTTATAATTTTCCTGATTGATTGACTTTCAAATTTCCAAAAAGTGTTGTACCGGTGGCGCAAGGCCCTTCCTAAATGAGGCCCAGTATATCTGCCCCATCTGAGATAGACATGGCAGGCCTGTTTTGAAGTGTGATTGTCATATGTGATTTACTTATATTGAGATTATTTGGGATTGGGGACAAGTCCCACTACACCAAGATGCACACATCAGACTGTGGCACAGGGACATTTCTAGCTGAGATCACCACCATGACCCATTACTCACATATGTGCACTTATTGTGACTTCCCCGTTGACTGCTCTTGACTTTCTATGGCTGCACTGTCCTGTCCCGATATGCCAGTGACCAACTCCTCTGGTAGGACATCTGCCACGCGCTCCTCCAGGGCATCCAGACCCTCCTGTTCTGCTGGGCTACCTCCTCCGATTTGTGAGCCTGCCTTACGGTTTGCTGCAAGCTTTTCTTTTGTTCTGCGTTTGCAGTCGTGCCAGCGCTTTTTACAGTCAATGAAGGTCCTCTTAGCTTGTCCGACACTGTTGATCTTCTGTACAATGCTCTGCCATTTTGCCTCCTTTTTGGCAAGTGGCAATTTAGAAGAGCTGGTGCTGGTAATTGGTCACCTCAGTAACCAGTATTTCATTTTCCTCCTGACTAAAGTTGGATTTACGTTTCCTCTTTGCCCCGGTCTGAGCCTGTGCATCTGGGCTTTTGCTGCGGGTGGTTGCCTGATTGTCCTGACTACTGCTGTGTCCTTCCTGGTCCATTGCAGACTCCTCTGTGGTCCACAAAGTTTTGTTTTTGGATTTGCGTGGATTTTTGGGTGCTTTTTTGCCGCTTCACGCAGTATTGAGTGTCGCAGGGTGCTCGTGCTGGCGTTGCGTGATGCAAAACTGCCTACTTTACTTTTTCAGCAGTTGCGTCATGCGGATTTGCGACAGTTTTGCGGCACCTACGTCAGTTCTTTTGATGCAGGCTGCTGCTTTGCGCCATGGTCCGCCAAAATGTTGATTTGGCGCATCGGTGGAGATTTGCGTTGCCGCAGTGGCAACGCAATTTTTTTGATGCATCGCTGCGTTGCGGCAGCGATGCACCACTTATTGTAAATCTGCCCCAAAATGTGCACCACCTCCTAAGGGGTCTACATTGTCCTCCTTTCTGCTACGATTCACACCGCAAGATTTTCTGCATTGCAAAGATGCACTAAGCAATGAAGGATGTGTTTTCTTTCAAAAGGCACACCTCAGTGCACATCAGGAAACTCTCATTTGTGAACGTGCAGATGCTTGGACAGTGCATTGTGCTCAGAATTAAAATACGCCATTATTTTTCGTTAACAGCAACTTGCACAAAATGTTCACAGGGCTTTGGTATTATTTAATACTTTAACCCTTTTAAGCATCAATATTCCAGGACCAATCTATCCTCTTCAGAGACTGGTTGCACTTATCAGCTGTCATACTACCTATCCATCTAAAGCAGTGTGTAATGTTAGTCAACAAGGTCTGAAGCCTGCGAGATAGTCAGAACGACAAGTGACTATGTAAATGATTCTCATTAGCTTTAAGAGTATGTCAATGTATTCCTATTGGCTACCGTGAAAATATGGTGTGGCTCTAGATCTTAAGAACTAATGTTGGGTACCCCTAATCTAGATACTTAAAAACCTTGCAAAATGCTCGCTTTAACTGGTGGCTGGTAATCATAAGTACCAGAAGGACCACCACCTCTTAAATTCTTTATGTACTATAAACATTTCACTATTAATCACTTTTTACCCCAGAATATCTATACAAAACCTAACCATATCAAAGAAAAAATGGTATACATATTTTTTAGCACGTTGAAAAGGATGAATATCAAAAAGAAATAATGCACTATATGTTGCATACACAAATAGAAAACCTTACTTGACAACCTGAGTCATTTACTGTTTTCAATTAAATTGCCAGACCCACACCTTTATAAGAATTTAGCCAATCTTTACAGTTATAAAATTCAGACTATCGGAGAAAAACGAGCTGCACATCAGAGAAATATAACAAATAATACATACACTGCTGTGGGTCTCTCACTTTATAAAGACATGGAACTTTATTTAGAGTTTGGTGGAGAGGATATTCTGTCACAAATGTGGCAGATATCCCTTCTGCACTATTACAAGGCCATTTTAGCCTAGGGTACCTGCATTCCGGTAGATGGGATATTCGCCATGTTTTGAACGGGTTATCCCTCCCGCCAATCTCTATTTAAGGCCCATGGTCATATATAGCCTTTCGAACAGGAGAGAGTGGAGAAATAAATCTTTGACTCCTTCTTGCTTTAAGAGAAATAATACTGCAGATGCCCACACAGCGTCGGTGCCCTGGCCCCGAAAAAGAATATTCCTCTTGTTTCTTCAGGTATATATGTGAGTGACTTACCCCAATTTGTAGAAGCTATATCAATTTCACACACGCTACAGAATGTATTGCATCAGAATTTAAAAAAGCAAAAGTAGGTTTGTTTCTAAAACAAGCTATGACTTATAAAATTCCTTTCCAAGTATTACCTTCCCATTCATGCAATATGCCATTTATATCTGAGATAAAGTACCTCCTGTTGTACATCATATGGTTACAAAGGAGTTCTATAAAAGATTCTTTTCCAAGGTCCTGGAACTCTGAGGTGTCCTGAAATGTCCTTTTAATATATAGCAGATGGTATTTTATTCCTTTTAATACATGCTCATACCATCACCTATCCTACAAGCTGCTTAAATCTTTGGTGCACTGCTCCTTCATGTTCATTGTAGGCAAGAAGAGCAGAATCTCTACTGTAAAATTAATGGATGGGCCATCACTGGCAGGATGGGTGGGAGGAGCTGGGCCCAGTCCCACTTACACTTGAATAGGCTGTGTCCAGTCCCCACACAATGGGCTGCATATCCTCTAGAGTAAGTGTGGAGCTATGGCCAGGAATGTAGGACACAGTGGGGTAACACAGGCCCCGCAGCCCCCGCAGTGTGGGGGCCCCCTCAGCACAGTACTCTGGCCGGAGAGCTCCTGATTTAGTCCAGAAGGGGACCCTCCATGTACCTTGCAGGGTGGCTCCCTCAAGTTTCGTTACGCCAGTGGTAAGGCAGCTGTCACTTCAAGGGCATGCCTCTAGAAGCTTCTTCCCCTCTTCAAAGACCCAACTGTGTACAAAAGATGGACGTCAGACACCAACTCTTCAGTACACATCTGGACCTGTGGATACTCTGCCAGGAAGAAGGACTGCTGTGCTGCTACAAGGACTGCCACTCTGCTGGACTGCCAGCTGCGGTCTGTGCAGGTAACAGCAGAGGGAGGGTGGGGCCAGGTAAGGGGGGATGTTGATGGACGATGCCGAGGGAAAATTAATTATTTATTTAATTTTCACTCAGCATTGTCCCTCGAAATCCCCCCTTACCCGGCCCCACCGCCCCACCGCTGTTACCTGCATGGACCCAGCTGTGGACTGCTACTCTAAAGGAACTGCTGCCCTGCTGTGCTGACCTGCTGCCTGCTGCCCTCTTGCATGGGGGAGAAGAACTGGACTTGTAACTTCATCTTTAACCCAGGACCTCAGTGACTCCAAGGGCTAGTCAGCTGGACTCCTGATCTGAACCTCAGGTATATAAAAGGCTCCCCAACCAGCTCCTGGACTCAGCTGCAGCAGATTCCTGACCCCCAAGTGGTGCCACTCAGGTCCTGGACCCTTGGTGTGGCTCATGGGCTCTTAAACTCAAGCTTTTGGGCACTTTACCACCACGAACAGGCCCGTTCACACTGAATCTGCGCCGCTCGCACCAAAAATCAGCGTGAGTCATCGCCATTCCATCTCTTCACACAGAAACCATTGATCGCCCCAGATGACTCCCAACTTGAAGCTCCAGCCCGCCCGGACTGCTCTCCGTGCTACCCCGACCACAGCCAGCGATGCTCTCCTTGCTCCCTGCCACCCTCCTCTCCACCGCAAACGGGACACATGGCACAAAGCTTGAGACAGTAAAACTTCAACAGGACTGATCTGGGACTGTATCTGACCTGCCCTCCATCGCGGTTGGCCTGAACTTTTGACTTTGACCCGGTCCAGTGCGACTAGATGTCCCCGGATGACGCTTTATTAATTTAGGTGCCATTTTTCACTTTATTCTTTAAAAATTCATAACTCTGGTCCTACTGGTTGGATTTTTTGTTGTTTTGGTCTTATTTTATTTATGAAATTAAGCTCTATTTATCTAACCTGGTGTGGGAGTCTTTTTGTGTGGTGTTTTCACTGTTTTACTGTTTGAAGTGTTGCACAAATACTTTACACATTGCCTCTAAGTTAAGTCTGGCTGCTCTGTGCCAAGCTACAAGAGGGTTGAGCACAGGTTAATTTGGGGTTTGCTTGCGCCTTTACCTGACTAGTACTGTGGTTGCTGCTTGACCAGGGCTCACACCCCAGTCAACCAACAACCCAGTTTCTTATAAGCTTTTATACAGGGATAGCAGGCTTGCATGTATTATATTTCACTTCATAACCTGTTGTGGGGAGTTGACGCGCATTATTGGATGGGTAGTTTACTATACCGTGAAGGAGTGTTTTACTGGTTTGGATCCTATGTTGGAGCGGTTTCTTATTGTGAGTTACTGACCAAAGAGGATCTCTTATTTGATCTTCAGGTGAAGTGCCCAGCAGTGGGGGCTGGTGACATTTGAAAGTGGTGGGGTGTAAACGTTAGGCAAGACTTTTATATAGCGAGCGATGTGAACAAGTTCAATGGACAAACCTGGGGTCTAGGGTGAGTCCCCCTCCCGGGAAAGAAATGAAAAAAAGATTGGCAAATTGGCAAATGGAGCATTTTAAAGCAAAGGAATGTAGCGATAAAGCAATGCTTATAAAGCGCTGGGAATGTATAGTCTTGAAATATTAAACACATTAAAAACTGCCCCATATCTTCCTGCATTATTATGTTCAACAGTTACTGTAATCTGTAAACTGTACAGCATGACAACTTTAACCATTTAAAATGTATGCTTGCCCAGTGTCTTGCACTGCATGCAGCATTAACTTTGGAAAAATATGCTTTAACCAGACTTCAAGAAGCACCCACAGCTGCTGGCTGCAACCAGTCATATAGAAATATGTGCAGGCAGGTCCTTAAGTGGGATGAAAAAAGTGGGGGACCTCTATAAAGGAACATGTCAAATACATTTCTGTGATTCCCATAGTGTGCCACCTGACCGGTATTTTGGTTTTTCTCTGAGAAGTAATTGTATCCAGATAAATTACAAAACAACTGACATAAACCTAAAGCCTGTCAGTATGATTGGCTTTCTCAATGGATGTTAGCTGTTTAAGATAAATGAGTAACAAGGATTTGTTATAAATAATTAACATTGGAAATGTTTCAATTCTGAGACTGTGAGTCTGTGAATTAAATAGCATTGACGCCTGTGGAAGGAGTTTTGGCCTTCAGTTATGTGTGCTTTATGTTAGATATGTATTCTCTTTTTTCTCGATATGTTGTCCTTCTGCACATCTTCAACCACCTCTCTTTCCTCTTCAGCATCCTCTTTTCACTCTTCCCTGAATGCCCTTCCTCGCATCTCTGTCACTTCACCACCCCCAATTATGCACTGCACTCCCTCAAATTTAAGGACTTTAATTTCTCTTACTCTTGCCTTGCAAATATTTTGACATATGTGTACCCCCTTCACACACATATCCACAGAATTTCAGTTGCAAACGGAATACATAAACATTGTTCTGGGAGCTCTGCAGAGAGGCCAACTCACTGACACGCACTTTTTTTGGCTTCAGCCCTAGCGCCTGTGCTCAATCAAAGCCCCTCATAAGCAACTGGCATGGCTCAAGCCTCAAATTATGGACAGAAAAAAATACAGATAAACAACAAAATTATTAAATAGCTAACTCTTGGGGAATGCAAGATTAAGTAAAGCATGTGAAATAAGAGAGTAGCTAAATCGCTGAAATGCATTTCCTTAACGTTTTTAACATTCATTGTTTGCAAGTCAATCCATTTTTTGGCATCAGTATTAACTTAGGGGCATGAAAACACGTCCAGTTTAATGTCATACATCAGAGAACTGTCCACTGTAAGCACATATTTCTCGCTTTGCTTGACCTGGATATTTGGATTAACTTTGCAAGGGAACAAGAACCCTGCTCGTTATTTGGATCCATTTAGCGGGGGAACAAATACAGCAGCTCCACTTCTAACGGAGCCAACAATCTGCACCGAGGGCCTGGGGTGTCACATTGGGGGAGGTTAGCGTGATGAGGGGTCTCAGCACAATATTCATAACACAACATTAGCTTGTAAACACTTACCATTACCGACAACAAGGCACCAGACGTGCTGGCATCCACTCTCATGTATGATCAAAGAGTGGAATCTATGCATATGAATGACAGACATCTAAAATAACGCAGGGATGAAGTGTCCGATGCCCAAAACCGTGACGCTGAGTGCATCACTGTCCTACAGAGTGCATACAACCATAGACCACAATGGCAATGAAGGGCTTTAAAACAGAAAGCCCTGCGTCATGAATCACAGTTCAGAAAGTTGATTTACTGCCTAGCTTCTGTCTCCTGCTTCAGAGCGAGGCGGGCAGACGGCCTAAAACAGACAGCCCAGACTTAAATACATTGATTTATTTAGAGATACAATCGTATCTCTAAATAAATCGATATACTTAATATGTTTTTATAAATGTGCAGGAATTTCAGAGGGCGCAGCCCCTGAGCCCTAATGGAGAAACGGCCCCTGGTGACCAGCAGTGTGATGGAGGAGGTAGTGTGAGATAGGCATGCAAATCCTACTTGTAATTAGCTAGTGAATATAATTCAGTTTGCAGGTCCTCTCATCATTCCTGGTTTTTATTGTGCTCTTGATTCAGAGCACTAGATGACAGTTTTAGTTGGGTCAATTACTACTTAATGCTCTCTGATTCTAGGAGGACAGGTAGTTGGAGGAGGAAAGGGGCAAGACGCAGGATCCACTAGAATGGTCTAAGTTAAAGGTAAAATTAAGTAAGGTAAGCTAAAGTCCAGATGGGACTATGGTAGGAGGCATAAAATATAGGCAACCTTATAGCAGCAAAATACCCTTTGGCCTAGTGTGGTGCTGTGTGAATGTACATAGAAAATGCGGGTGGGGTCCATCTGAGAAGCCTCAGTAATCCATGTGGCAATATACACATGACATACATATTGTGACGTTAGTCGAATAATGTCAAAAATGATGTCAGAGGGGCAAGAATGGAATTTGGCGACATGAGCAGTATTCATGCTAGGCAGGAATACTGCCTACTGCTGTACTCCTGAACGAGCAATCAAGGTTGGCAAAATGAGCAGAAACCACACAATCAGATTTTGCCTACTCCTGCTAGGCTGAACGAGATTACCCTTTTAAGCAGGGATTCACACCCCAAGTCACTTTCATGCTCCTGAAGACTCCATAAGGTGGACACACCCCTGTTGGTCATGCCCTAGCTGGAAAAAGGCTTGAACCTTGCCCAGATTGGATCCTACACACGCAATAGTGAGGGGTAAAACACTTGATAGGTTGTTGCCCGAACAGAAAAAGACAGAATCCTCATGCACTGTTACTCTTTTGTGTTTACCCTGCCATGTGAGCCCAATTCTTATTCATACATCCCAGATACCCTTGCTATTTCTAGTTTACACGAGGAGCCATATTCCTGCCTTTCTAAACTTTTCTGAAACACACAAAAGGTGTTACGGGCTCATCAGCAGGGTACAGCTTGCTTCCAATGACACTGTGGGTTAACTAGGGTGAAACCTGTCCTAGGTTGCTTGTGTTCTTTGTGGTCTGGTTCAGGGAGGACTCGGGCTGAATTGTTCCTATGCAGAGCAGGGTCAAGATTGATTTGCATAAGGCTAGGTCCAAACTGAAGTGGCATTGTGAACAAAACAATGATGGGTTGGGATTCTACCCCAAGCAATTGGCAATGTTTGACAAATTGAAACCATTCCTCCCATCATCTTTTGTGTGCTTCTAGAACTTCCTCCCAATTTCACTAAGTAAAGAATGACATATCAGAATAAAAGAGACAATGAGGTAAAAAGATACTTATCATGCTTCCAATTGTTTCAGCATATATTTGGTAACCCTTTGACTAGAAATGTCCTGTTGGCAATGATATCAGCTGCTGCAGTCTTATCCCAAACGTAGCAAATTCAGTTGTTCTCTTGGATAGAAACAAAAGGGGATGCGACTCTAGAAATTAATTGGCTGAGTCACTACCAAAATGTTTCACAAAATTATTCACACAGGAGAGAACAAAACATTCATAAAATGACACAACTGCAACAGTATGGGTGTGGTATACGCCATTACATGTCCCTGTGAGTTTATGTATATTGAACAGGCTACACAAAAGGTAAAAACACGCATACTACAACATTGTAGTAGGATAAGATGTAAGGTCCTGGGTGCACCCCTTGTTGAGCACTTTTCCACTTTCGGACATTCGGCCGAGAGTCTTAGATGGTGGGTTGTAGAAAAAGTAAGCTTGAACCCCAAGGGTGGGAATTTTGCCAACACTCTGAACCTCAGAGGATGTAAATGGATTCACATGTTTGATACCACATTACAGGGGCTGAATGAATATAAGGAAATTGCACTGCAGGTTGCCACCTTGAACAATGGCTGAGACCTCCAATTTTTCCACTGGTTCTGAGTATGCTCAGTATCACTGAGACATCTACTAAACTTATTGTGACTTCACCTTGGGTTAAAGTTTACATAGTTGATCACGGAGACATCTACTTGCCTCCTCTGCATTTGTATAAATGTATAACACGTGCTAGATAATCATGCTAATAATCCATTTGGAGGGAGCCTTTTCTGTATAGCAGTGTCTGCTCATTTGTATATATGTATAATACACTGCATGGCATCTTGGGAATGACCACTCCATTTGTAGTGAGTTTTTTTCTTGTACAGCAAGTCTTGCACATTTGTATATGTGTACACTACACTCAAGACATCCTGGGAATGACTCTTGTTTCGTGAATCATGTTTAATGACCAACTCAGGCGGCCAGGCGGCCTTATTGTTTTATACAGGAATATTTCTTCCTTTCTTTTCATGAGTGTATATATGTATAATACACCCAAGAGAATCCTGACAATGAGTTATGTTTTGTATAGCTATGTCTGTTTCATCCTGTTTAATTCTGTCACATTGTCACAGAATTCCTTTTTTATTTATAAAATGTTTTATTATATCATTGTCAATTAGTCATGGCAAATGTGGCAACAAATAATACATTCACATTCTGAGACAATTTAACAGATGTTTCAAAAAACAGAGGAGCCAAAAAAAAAAAAAAAGATGAACACAGATCAACAAATCGCAATACATAATCCTATAGAAAAAGGAAAAAGAAAAGAGAAAGAAAAGCAAAGCAACAAGTAGGCAAGAGCAATAATAAAAGGAGAAAGAAAAGAGCAACATACAAAAAAAAAGAAGCAAAAAAAAAGGTCGGATTAGCATTAAACAGGGGAAGCCTGGATAGTATACAAAGACAAGGTACCGGAACCATTTACCCTATCCAGCTAGTAATTGGAGCCCATATTTTCCTCCCCATTTCTCGTCTTCTACGCCCTTTAAGCCTGCATACAGCCGATTCCATATTATATGTGGCTAGCAACCTTGCCCGCCAGTTTATGAATGTGGGAGGATCAGGGCTAATCCCCTGGGAGGTAATGCATAATCTTACAATGGCCATTACAATGAATACCAATCTAATCTCAGAGTTAGTCCGGGTCTTGCTGCCCTGACTCCTTTCTATCCCCAGAATGATTAAATCAGGTGTTATTGATATCGGGGTGACAAGGATCTGATTCAAGAAAACTTCGATATCCTGTAGGTATTTAGCAAGATTGGGACAAGCAAAAAACATATGAGTCGTGTAAGCAGCCCAAGCCCCACACCTACTACATGAATTACCCCGTGGGCCCGCCCACTTAGAAACCTTCCACGGAGTGTAGTATAAATCAAAAGCTGACATAAAATGTTGAGTCCTCAGGCTACCAGTTGTTAGAATCTGGTTGGCTAATTCCAAAGATGCCTCTAAGTCAATACCTTCTATGCCAAATTTCCTCTCCCACCTATCATTCTGAATACTCAAGTCATCAGGAAGACCAGCCAATAATGTTTGGTATATTTTCCCAATCCGGGATCTATTCCGGATTATATCAACCAGGGGTATGCTCCCCAGGTTAACGTCAGATCGTAGCATAATCTTACCCAAAAAACTCCTAATCTGCAAAAACTGAAAGAAGTGTCTTGTAGAGAGCCCAAACTTCTCTTGCAAATTAGTAAACGAAATGATTTGGACATCACTACAGACGTCCCCCAGAGCGTTGATTCCTAACCCGCCCCAGCTAAAAGTAATTGGATCTTGGAAAATTGACGGTAGAAGCCCATGAGCCAAAAAAGGGGCATAAGCATTGATATTCGAAATACCAAGCCTCTGTTGTATCTTTCTCCAGATAGAATAAGCTGACTGAATGATTTTAAATTTGTTTTTTTTATAATAACTCGGTTCTAGTATTTTAACTAAACATTGCCCAGCGTCCTCGCCTAGTGCTACTTCATAGATAGTTGGTCTTGCAGCCGCGGTAACTTCTGCCTTAGCCCCGACCAGCAATATCCCCATATGCTGTAGAAGTGCTGCCCAGTGATAGGGGAGAAGGCTGGGTAAACCCCATCCCCCCCTGAGTCTTGGTAAAATCATCCATTTAACTGCCCTTCTGGATCTGCGATACCCCCACAAAAATCTGACACAAACCCTTTCTGCTCTGGTAATGCAAAATGCCGGAAATTCTAGAGGTATGGTCCGGAATATATACAAAAATTTGGGAAAAATCATCATTTTAATGACATTGCACCGTCCGTGCATTGATAGATGTAAATGGTCTAATCTCTCGAGTGTCTTATTGATATTCCCAATTTTTGGCAAGATATTTAGCTCTGGTATGCGCTCGACTGCTGTCGCAATCTTCACTCCCAGATAAGTTGCTCAGAAACAGTAGGAATATCTCCCGGGAGCGAGGTATCCGAATGTAAAATCTGGGTTTTGTCGATATTTGATTTGTATCCCGATACATAGCCATATTGTTCCGCTGATTAATTTACTGCCGGAAGAGCTGATCTTATGTCGGTCGTGAATACAGCAATGTCATCAGCATACGCTAATGTTTTATATGCGACATCATTGACCATGACAGCTTTAATCTTCACATTTGTATCCAATTTTCTAAGAAAAGAATCGATATATAATGAAAATAATAACGGGGAGCAGGGGTATCCCTGCCGGGTTCCTCTGCTTATGCCAAATAATTCGGATTCCTGTCCGGATATACGAATACGGGCCTCAGGAAGTACATAAAGTGCCTGTACTGCCTGAATAAAATCATTAGATAGACCCTTTAATTGTAGCACCGACCAGAGGAACCCCCAGGAGACCCTGTCGAACGCTTTCTCTGCGTCCAACAGGATCATCCCGAGAGGTGTCTTCGTAGCCTGGGCCCAATCAAACAGGGCTATTGCGCGCCTAACATGGTCCGATGTATCTCGACCCGGGATAAACCCGTGTTGGCGAATGGTGACCAATGGGGTGATAACCTTGCCCAGCCTTAGGGCAATAATTTTAGAATAAATCTTGCTATCAGCACAGATCAAGGAAATAGGTCTGTAAGATGATGGACTGAGCTCGGGTTAATCTTTTTTTAAAAAAACTACTATGGTGGTTTTCCGCCAAGAGTCTGGGGTCTGACCCTTCTGGGCAAGTTGGAATAAAGATTCAAGCTCCCTTCGAAGAGCTTGCCGGAATGTCCGGTAAAATTCTAGAGGTAACGCATCTGGACCCACAGCTTTACCGGCCGCCAGTGAGGATATAGCATACTCAACCTCTTCCCCCATAATCGAGGCAGACAACATCTCATTTTGTTCCCGGGTAACCTTCGGGTCTCATAGTCCCGAAAGAATTCCTCTACAGACGAGGCTGCTGCGGTCCTATCAGCCGCATAAAGATCCTGATAGAAATCCTGAAAAACCTTCAAAACCTCTTCCGGAGAGTCCTGAATCTGGCCCGATTGGTCTTTAATTCGGCAGTTTCTGTTAGAGACTCCCCTCTGCTGTATACGTTTAGCCAACAATCTGCCTGTATTTTCCCCAAATTCATATATGTCAGCCCGGTATTGTGCAAATTTAATAGCCAATTCATCCCCAGAGAATTGATGTATTCTGGCTTTTATAACCGCGATAAGCTGCTGACACTCATCTATTTTTTGCGGGTCACCAATTACCCCTATAAGCTCTTCCTCAGCCTTCCGGAGCTGTTCCACCCAGCCACTGATCTTTTCCTTTACCACCCTCTGTCGATAAAGAGAGAAGCTGAGGGTCTCACCCCGCACGGACGCTTTAAAGGCATCCCAAACTATTGCTTCAGATGCAGTACCCTTGTTTATGTTAAAGAATTCTGTGATCCACTTAGCCATGTGCAAACAGTATGATTGATTGAGTAGTAGCTTCTTGTCAAACGTCCAGGTCGTGGGAGTTTGCAGGAAGCCACTCAGTGAGAGTTCAACTACTAACGGATTGTGGTCTGATATTATCCTCGGAAAAAGCTCAATATTAACCTTTTCAGCAGTTTGGTTGGACATAAAGAAGTAATCCAAACGGACAAATTTATTATGAGGAGCTGAGAAATAAGTAAACCCCGGCTCAGCCTGCCTGTGTCTGTACCAGATATCAGCCAATCCATGTTCCCTGATAAGTCCCTGTAGTGCCCTAAAGATCTTGCTCTTTCTTCCCAGATACGGAGAGTTGCTAAGTAGGTTGAAGCTACTACTCAAATGGATATTGAAATCACCACAAAGGACTAGCGGAGACGGCCATAAAGCCAATTCTATATTAAAAAATTCAGGACTTCTGGATCATCTAGGTTTGATCCATACAAAGAGCAGATAGTGAACAGGGTGCCCTTAATTACTGCTTCCACTATTACCCATCGTCCTAGATTGTCCTCCTTGGTTCGTTTACTAATTAATACACCAAGCCTAGCCAAGATAGCGACCCCCGGGTAGTCGTACCCTGCCGGGAGTTTGCAGGAAGATCCAAGCCCAGATCCTTTAACCAGCCACGATTATTCCAGGGGATATGGGTTTCTTGCAGGCACAACACATCTATCTGCATATACCTAGTACGTTTAGCTAATAAGCCTCTTTTTTTCCTATCGTTAAGACCACAGCTATTCAGGGAGCAAATACGAATTTTACTCTTCCTATCCGTCATCCTTGTGGAATGCCAATATTTCAGAGCGATTCACACAATAATACAAACATTTCGAAAGAATTACTCTAGAAAATATCCTCATCAGTGCTTTCCTTTCTCGATAATAACAATTGCCATGACTGTACATATAAAGTAACAATTGTGCACCCCCCGCCCCTCACCCCCCACCCCAAACCCCCAAACACCACATCACTTCTACCAGAAACCCTCCCACCACATGAGGCATGGGGACCAACGGTCCCTGGTGATGCTGAACTAACCCTCCACCCCTTCCACTGAACTAAACATCCCCCTCCATAAAGTATGTGCCATACTGTGAACAAAATCAAAAAACTAAAAAAGATTTTTACAAAAAACCAGGAAAAGAGAGAGGCCGCTGCCAAGTTATTATGCAAAAGAGGCCATCCTTAGGGTTCAAAATATACTGCTTAACAGCCCCTAACGGATAGGATACAGAACACATTCTGCTCACATATCCCTTGGATGCCTACAGTGAAAGCATAAATTCTTTTGCTTGAATTTCAGTCTGAAAATAATGCGTTTGCCCCTGAGAAACCACTTTTAATTTGGCAGGGTTAAGCAAAAAAACCTGAGCCCCTTTTGCCTGAAATAGCGGGATCTTTGACGCAATAGCCATCTCTTTTCAACTGTCACCTGGCAGAATTCAGGCCTCACAAAGAAATCGCAGCCCTTACCAACCCTTTTCCTATCTGTTCTAGCTAGATCATAAAGGGCCTCCATGGCCAAAAAGTTATTGAGACAAATGAAGATAGCGCGTGGTTGACTATCGGCTTGACCCCCTTTTCTGCGCTGATTAAAGGGGAATCGGTGAACCCTCTGCAATTGCATTTTCCAGTCCCAATGTTGAAGTTCTGGAAACGCCTCCTCAAAAAGTTCGATCACAAACTGGCGGACATCTGCGCCCTCCTTACCCTCAGGGACACCCAAAATCCGCAAATTGTTTCTTATTGAACGATTTTCAAGGTCGGTCAGTTTCCACAATGTGTCGTCTTTCATGGATTCCATAGACTCAGTCAGATTTTTCTGTATGGCCAACTCGTCCTCCAGCTGAGAAATTCTAGTTTCTGCTTCCCCAATTCTTACAGAGAAATCGGAGCACGTCTTGGCAATCCTGCGTATAGAGTTCTGAAGTTTACGACACGCACCTTGAGTCCGGGAGCTCTCGACTCTTGTCTCCTCTCGATGGGCCATAATGGTTTGATATATTGTAGAAAGTGTGATTTCTTCAGGGTCATTAGGGTTGGCGCTAGCCACTCCTGACAGTGCGGCCCCTTCCAAGACCTCCTTTCCTCCAAGATTTGGTGAGAAAGAGTAGTCCCAAGTCATTGAGCCAGCTGCATCTTCGACCTGCCCAGGAAGGGTAACTTGATCTTTCATTTTACGAACTGTTCCAGGGTTTAGCAGGGACTTGTCACTCTCCTCTTCCCAATGTAAACTGCTAGTATCACTTTCTTCCCCAGCCCAATCTTTACCGCAGCTGTCATCGTCTGAGGAATTGGAGTGGTCTGACATAAAATAGAATTTATCAGCAACGTCCTCCTCCCTTGATGTTGGTGGATTAGCTTCCATACAGTCAGCCTTCCTGTCTGAGAGAATCTGATCCAATGTAACTTTTACCTGGCCATTGCTTGAAAAAACTCCATCTCCCAAAATGCACTGGCCTTGTTGTTCAATGGTTGTACTGTCTGCCACCTCCGGGGGACTGCCTGTAGAGAACAAGCCTATTGGGTTATCAGCCTCCCTGCTGCCACCAGGGAGGTTATCTGCACCTACGCGATCGCGTCCTCGATCCAATAGCCTCCCATTCATTTCTTTGCTGGCAGTCTCACCCCGAGGCAACTCCGTCATTTGTACTGCAGCTTCTTGAGATATGGGGGCAGTTACAGGGATAAGCGGAGGGGCGCCAGTTTTACCAGTACCTTTAGATCCTGTTGCCGATTTGATCTTCCCAGTTTGTGCTTTAAACAAAGCAGGAACCGTCTGCTTTCCACGGGTGGACACGCTGTTTTTCCCCTTGAGTTGTTCCCCGGAGCCCGGCAATCCGACCGGTATCTCCATGGTAGACCGGCGTCCTCCGCCATGAGGATTCCCTCCATCTCGGTCCGGAGTGGTTTTCCCAGGACTACCGGAACCTGCCGGCGGCCCTCGTGCCTTAACGCTCTTGGTGGCTGTCTTCGGCGGCATTAGTGGAGTTGCGCCGGTGCACAGAGCAGGGAAAACAGTCGGAGTGGAAGCCTTACGAGTCGCCAACCTGCAAGGCAGCGGGACCCCCCACAGCCAGAGCCACGATCGCCAGATCATCAAAGGGCGTCAAGAGTGGTAAATTTTACAGCCCCATTCTGCTATTTGCACCAGAAATCGGGAAGGGAGAGGGTTTCACAGGGAAGGAGTTAGTGGTCAGCTCACTCGGCCGCTGCTGCGACCGCCATCTTGCCTCTGTCACAGGATTCCTAATCTGTTTGTATATGTATCATTCTAATGATGGCTTGTTAGTTTGTCTTTTTGGTGTTATGTGATGTGATCCATGGTACAATTATTATTTTTGTTCTATATGGCGAGATGTAGATACAGTCTGCGTTTTAAAATTGATGAAAATAGGTTTCGTTTTAGTTAGTCTTACATCGCTATCAATGCCCTATTGAAGCCTCGTTCCGCTCAAGTTCAATAGGAACTGGTTTGCTAGGCAACGTAGGCCGCCACACGTTGCTCCGACCCGACGTGCACGCGGTGCATCCACGCGAAGCCTCGTTCAGCTCAAGTTCAATAGGAACTGGGTTGCTAGGTAACGTGCACGCTGAAAGTTTTTTTCTTCGCCCGCTCCGCTTGTCATTTTCTGACAGCCTTCGCCTGAAGCGGACCGTCTGTGTACTGCTGACTAGCCGATCGATGAGGTATGTTTCGGCTTGCTGCTTTCACTCATACCCAGTACGCAAGATATGGGGTGAGTCCGCACCCATGTAGGAACATGGTTGGATTTAATTTCCTTTGTTCCTTCACATAGAAATCGCGGGTGATTCCTTTCATTACATATCAAGCGATTCCGGATGATTAAGCCATCCTTTGGAGTCAAGTGATCTACCATTGAATTGTTTGTCCAGCGCACATCTGCAGTGGTGTGTCCCTTTCCATTATGATTCATCATCGGGGTTTCATTAACTATAGGTTCTGGGCAATCCTGACTACATTTGTTTGTCTATTCTGTTAGGAATATAGAGGGAATATTTGATTATTCCCGACTGGATGCCCATTTGGATATCTTTTACAACCTTCAGGGACCCACAATGATTAGAGTCCAATGAAAGGACCCCAGTGGTGAGTTCAATCAGGCCTACACACCATGATGTAATCGCTCATCACACTTATCTCTATTTAACATGATCTAGTCATGTATCCATTTCTATTTATATATTACAGATCACCCACCGTTAGGTCAGTATATTTTACATTCTACCTCGACATTCATATAGTTACGCACCAGGGTTACAGATTGTAATTCTTCTTAATTTTATTCAGGGTGCCTCCCACATACTTTACTGTCCTGTTGAAGACCCGCAAGCGGAGGTTTTGAGTTTCCCTCTACGCATTAAGACAGGTTGAAACGTCAACATTCCCCATCCCAGGGCCTGTACTATGTCTTACTCGTCTTCTCATCATTTGGATGATGCACTGTGCTTTTTCCAGCATCGGTCTGTGTAACAAATAAGGAAGAATAGATCACTAATTACTGTGTAGACAGGCCAACGCTCACTGATTTTTCATTGTCCAGTCAGTGTCTACTATATGAAATGATGATACTATGTTTTCCGACTTTTTCTCTTTGATTTTCTCTCACTCACTTCACATAGGAGCACTTTCTCCTAGCACCCTTTTCTAGAGCAATCGCATCTTGATATAATTGGGAATATCTTATTGATTCTGCTTTTCCATAAAAAGAATATACATAAAAAGATTTTGTCTATGAAATACAGCTAACTGTGCCTTTTTCCCTGGTGTCATTTTATGAATGTTTTGTTCTCTCCTGTGTGAATAATTTTGTGAAAATTGTTGGTAGTGACTCAGCCAATTAATTTCTAGAGTCACATCCCCTTTTGTTTCTACCCACGAGAACAACTGAAGGGGCTACGTTGGCACCTCTTGTTTTTCATGATAAACTGTACCTATGGTCCTTTGACGTATTTTGGGTTACCCCATTAGTTCATAATGGCAGCCTTATCTCAATCAGCATATAGAGGTGGATGCATCTCATTCAGCATGTAGAGAGCTGAATGTGCCCCAAAGACGCGTGCAAGGTTGGGCACTTCACAATCAGCATACAGGGCTTGATTAAACGAAATTTGATTCTATTTGAAGGGGTGCATTATAATCACATTTAGAGCGCATCTACACATAATCATTTGTTATTTAGGCCACTGACAAATAGCATGGAGAATCGACGTAGAAAGTGAATGTAAATAGCAGGAAACATTAACATGAAGAACTCGTGTTGTGCAACTGACACTTATTCGAATATTAAATGTGCTTATTAATTATGTTATATCACATGGAGATAAATTTATTAATTGAAATTTGCATTAATGTTATGTGAATTCGTAAAGCTTATATGATTTTTTTCTTATGTTAGCTGAATTTCGTAAGCCTGAAATGCAAGTCCCTGAAAACTCTCACTTTAGAATTAACGGTTTGAATTTCATGTGTGATGTGGAATCTGTTCTTTCTCACATTTTGTGTTGCAGGTGAAGAAGCGCTCTCTTAGACAGAATAATGTCTTTGTTTTACTAGTCAGGCAAGGAGAGAAGAAGTTACAATTGTGTGGCTTGAGTCGATAAAGGAAGGTCGTTGTGCTTCACACAGGAGAAGGCCTTGGAACCAAGGACAAATTGTGGCAAGGAAGGCACACCGTTGACATTGTGGCAAAATACCTTAAGGACTGTACCCAGGGTGGATGGCGTAATCCGAAATGCACCGTGGGAGAGCTAACTGAGAAATAACTAGTTGTTGAAATTAGGGATAGCGTGCCACTTCTTTCTTGCCTTCAGAGAGAGAGCATCCTAACACAAGTTCTGTCTTTGGTAGCTTTATGCTACTTGACCCATTGATCATGGAAATACTTCTTAGGGAGACTCCAAGTGCCGACACCTTTTATCCTTCCTTCTGAAAATGTTGTACTGAGGGATGTCACCTTAGTGTTAGAGTAGGGATAGATTTAATGCTTTTCACTCACCAACCCTCGATGCAGGGAAATTTGGACTCATGCTTCCTGATTTTCTGTATTCTACTTCTTGAATTAATTGTGTTGCTTATGCTGCACCACCATCTAAACTGGATGAGCAGATTTGGCTTCATGCTAATTCCCCTGAATTTCTATACCTTTGTTTTGAGGTGTCTCTATGTTCAGTTATTCTTGGCTTTGTAATAAAACTAACTAAACTTAAGTAGTTGCCTGTGGGTGATTATGTATCCAAAAGAATTATTGGCTAATTGAATGTTTTCCTAACAGCTTTTCTACCCTTTACACTTTTATGCTGCGAAAAAGAACTATCAGAGTGTGACTCTAGAACGGTCTAGAATTTATGGGCCTGGCCCTTTCAGGTTGAAAGTGCCCCAATCAGCATGTTGGGCTGAAAGCGTCCCAATCCGCATATAGAGCTGGACCTGGCCCAATCAGCATTTAGGTCTGAGCACATGGACTCTCCAAACAGTAATATACTATCATAGTTTCAGGATATTCCCAATGACAACTTGCAAGAAATTTTTTTATATGATATTTATTGTTTCATAGAGAGCTGCTGTTACCCTTAGGGTATCATGGTACTAGTATCTATATTCAGAAAAACATACCAAGCTAAAATTTGGAGAAGAGTAAGGTCTTGAAGCGTTTTCTAAAAGCCAGATATTTATTTCCAGCCTTAATTGAAGAGGGGAGAGCATTCCATCCCTCGTGGCCCACCAGATCTTTCTGTGGTGTAACAGAGGACTAGAACATTAACTGCTGTCAATGTTCAAAGAGATCAATTTGGTATATAGGGCTGAAATTTAGCCTGGATAAAGAGTGGACCAAGCCGATAAAACTCCCACTATAGAGACAAAGGGGCACATGCATCAAGGTAATCATCTGCGATTACCAAATAGCGAATTTTAATATGCCTATGCATGAAAGATTCGCAATTAATCTTGTGAATCCTTAACATTCCCTAATAGCGATTCGCAAATTGCGAATCGCTATTAGGTAATGCATTCCCATTCATTCCTATGGGCCTACAGGCCCATAGAAATGAATAGGGATGCATTCACAATTTGCGATTACCAAATTGGTAATCGCAATTTGAGAATGCAAATCCAAGGGTGCCTGGGGCCTAAGGCCCCCCTGAGGCACCCCCCAAAAAAGGTAAGTATGCACATGTGTAGCACACACATGCCTGCGTGCGCTACATAGCACATTGAAAAAATGATTTTTTTGCATTTTCCAATGCATGCACAAATTACGATCAACTTGAAGTTTATGGCAATTAGCGTTTCCTAAATGCACAGTCGCATTTAGGAAATGCTAGATGCATCTCAAATAGGGAATCGCAAATTGCGATTCCCTAAATGCATTTGCAATTTAGGTAATCACAAAAAATTGCGATTATCTATTTTGCGAATGCCACACTGCTGCCTTCATCAAGCACCCAACATATCATTTTGGAAACAGCAACTGGCACTAATTCTACTCTATGAAGAGACCTTAAGTTCAAATGTGCTGGATCCAGTACAGATCTCTAATCTAGAAGAGCAAAGATGATTCTATTTATGTCCTTTCCCAGAATGTTTATGTGATCTAGAAGCTGAGAAATTGGTTCATAGTTGCTTAAAATGCCTGGGCCTTCTGCCATGCTATTCAACACGGGTGTCACAACTGCTTGCTTCCATGCTGGTAGCACCATGACAGAAGGAGGAGAAGAATTACACAGAGAAGAAAGTAATGGACTAATCATAAAATGTTTCCACATAAGGCATCCATGCCAAAATTTCATCTTTTTATTCGAACATCCTGGGTTTCTGAAGGGACCCAAGGTCTGTGGATTCTCCAGGAAGGCACTGAGAAAATAGTCAAAATATAATTAAAATGTGGGTTTGCTTTACAAGAAAGCATATATGTATTTGCTAAAAATGGCATCAATAAAAGGGTTGTTTAAAACTTGGGGTTAGATTGAGGAGCACACGATATGATTTGTATTTTTTAGTTGATGTTTGGACTTATGTCACGGGGGTACGGGATTGTGATTAATTGGCATTTGAGGTTCAAATCGTTTGGCACTAAATAAGAAGGGGAAACTTGTTAGTTAATATTTACACTATGAGGTGTAGTACATGCAATGTGACTGAAACATATATTTTTATACTTTATAGATACTCCTGACGAAGGTTTTTTAAACCGAAATGCATTGAGTAGGATGTGAATCGAAACTTGTGGAGGACTTGAAATTCGCTATATGTTCATGCATAGGCCTGGATGGGCAATACATCGAACAATTAAATGCCAAAAAATCAACAAATTTTATATCTTTTGACGTGATGGATAAAATGTGGAATAATGAGGACAAACAATGAGAAAATAAAATTGAACAAAATTTGATTACTATGGTGGATGAGTATTACTTTGGGATACCAATGCGTATATGGCTGTGCAACCCGCGTGACCTGCTAAACCAGCGGGCCACTACTTTTGAATGAAAGGGGATTGTATTGCCATGTTGAGGTAGAAGTTTAAAACTGCATTCAGGCTGCAATGGCAGACCTGGGACATGTTTTAAGGGGCTACTTACGTGGATGGCACAATAAGTGCTGCAGGCCCACAATTGGTGTTTAATTTACGGCCCTGGGTATATGGTATAAGACTCTAAAAGGAACTTATAAGCAATTTAAATATGCAAATCAGGTGCAAACCAATTAAACCATGTTTAAGTGAGTGAGCGCAAATACTTTAGCACTGGGTAGCAGTCCTAATCCCAATAAAAACAAATTTGAGCACAAAAATAAAGTTAAGTAGAGAAAATGTTTGAGGGAAGATCACCCTAAGTCTGAGAGGTGAAAGTGGGGAGAACTACCCAACCTCCTGGGAGTCTCATCACTAAGGCAGAAGAACCTGGGTAGACCATCAGCACTGGAGTGGTCTGACACAGGATGGTATTCCATCGTAAAGTCCATTCCCTGTAGGGAAGTAGACCATCTCAACCATATTGGATACTCACCCCCATTTGCATGAGCCACGTGAGGGGCCTGTGGTCTGTCTGAACCCAGAAGTAAGTCTGAACAAGTTTGGTCTCAGCTTCTTCAGTGCCCAGACTACAGCAAAGACTTCTCTCCCAATAGCACTCCCCCTCTGTTCCCTGGGAAGTAACCTCCTAGAGAGGAAAGTCACACATTGTTCTAGGCCCTCCTCATTGAGCTGCGATAAGACTGCCCCTATGCCTTGCTCTGAGGCATCTGTTCAGACTCTGAATTCCTTCGAAAAGTTGGGGGCTTTGAGCACCGGAGTGTGCATATGGCCTGTTTGCGGGAGGCAAAAGCTTTCTGGAAAGCTCCATCCAGATCATCTTCTTGGGCTACTTCTTGGAAGCCAGCTCGGTCAAGAGGGAAACAATGCTGCCAAACTCCTTGACAAACCTCCTGCAATATCCCATGAGCCCTCAGTCTGAGTCTTTGGGGGCTCCCAGGCTAAAATATTCTCTATCTTGGCCTAGAGTGTCTGCATCTTACCCTACCCACAATGAGTCCCAAATACACCATAGACCCCTGCCCAATCTACCACTTACTGGCCTTGATAGTCAGGCCTGCCTGTTGCAAGCAATTACATCAAAGCCCGTAGGACATCCAGAACACTTAATTCTTCATCTATGGGATCCCCCAATCATCCATTCAGGGAGGACTCTGTTCTAGTATCCATCTAGAAACAGCCCCTATGTGCATTCTCCATTTAAAACAGGCCCAGTGCCCAGGAATCACCATACCAATCCACCGTGAAACTGTATGAACTAAAATATAAATTATAGGAGGTACCTCATGTAAGCTACCAACCTGGAGCTAATTGGCAGGTTCTCACCAATTTTCTCACTTTGTTATCATTGGCAACTTTCCTATAAACAAGGAGGAACCAACACCCAAACAAGGTCATAAGAATGTTGTATGTGTGTGTCGATATATCCCTATTGTGTATGTCACATATCTCAAAATACAGGAAAGGGAAAATTCTTCCTCACAAAAAAAGAAATTAAAAATGAGTTGTATGTGGCATGTACCACCTGTCTTTAATTTTGTATGCATACATTCATGGTTAAAAACAGATTACCATGTTTAGACCATTTGAAATGTTTCATTGCCACCCCAAACTTCCTGGCAATTTCATCAGAGCATGTGGACCATGTTTCACCCATGTGTACACTGGACCATATGGCTACCAGGTGAGCACCTAGCAATAGGCCATAGTGGGGACAAACTGTAACCAGAGACCGATAGTCGCCGCTGGTGTCAGCAGACCAGATCGAACCGAGCACCACTCCCCATTATTAACTGGCCAGGCCCCCATTATTAGTTGGCCAGGCCAATATAACTCATGCCCTAAGGTAGCTATAACTTGCCCCCACCCCATGCACTGCAAATTATCAGTCATGATATCTTCTATGACATCATTGATAATATCACTAACATTTCCAATAAAATTATTGATGAGAAAACAGTGCATGATGAGGGCGCACATTTTTTAATTTGTTTTTATTTTTCATACATTTATTCCGCTTGTATTTTTGCATCACATTTGTTACACACATATTATACATGTCTGCATCAGTTCTTTATGTATGCAATAGTTCGGTTAGAGCATCTTGTGCCTAATACAAGGAACTTGTCTGCATGAGCTACTGTTCATGTTGTCGCATGTTTTGTTGTGACTTTCGGCGGGTATCCTTCCTGTATGGTTCGGTCTAAGAACTACCGAAATGTTTTCATAGCTATTAACTGTAATATCAACTTGGATTAACTGTAGGGGGTTATGGGTAATGCTCAGGCGGGGTTGCTTGACTTGCTGATTATTATAATGTTAGTTTATATATTTCTAGGCTTCTGGGGAGTTTGTGGTAGCCTCTACTGGTTTTTCCGGTATACTCAGTGTTTGTGTGAGTCATAATGAGCTGTTCCTGATTTGGGGCTGACTGGTCTCTCAGTGTGCGTCTTGGGATGTATTCTGGGTTGTTTGGGCTACCTGGGTCTGGGATGTCGTAGGTGCTTCTTCATGTGTTGTCTGTTGTTTGAACTGGTGTAGGAGTGGAGTCCATTCCATAGATATATGATGTTTACGCGTCCATCTCACTTCCTCACTTCTAATCGCTTCCTCCTCTGCAATGTCCCATTTCTTCACTGCCTCCACCCAGGCCGCTACTGGGGGTCCCACCGGGGTCCTCCAGTACATGGCTGTCCCTCTTTTTGCCAACAGTAATGATAGGGATATGAAGCGTGTTTGTACCTTGTGTGTCTTCTGCCGTCGGAAAACTCCTAATGCTCAAGCCTCCCATGTGTTCATGTTTGGTAGGCCTATGATTTCCCGTAATGTTTCATGCTCAGAATTCCAGTATGATTGCAGTGTGGGGCAACTCCAAAACATATGTTGGAAATTTCCCTCAGGAGGATGACAGCGGGGAAACAGGAACTGTGTGTCTGGGTAACATCGTTGGAGACGTTCTGGCGTTAATTATACCCTATGGAGGATGTAAAACTGTATGTTTTTGAAATGGGCATTTCTGGATACCTTTTTGGGGTATTCTGTTGCTTGTTCCCATTCTTTATCGTGCAGTGGCCGACCTATCTCCTCTTCCCATGTATGCCTCAATGGGTCCAGTGATTTGACCGTGAGTTCACGGACGGCTTTGTAGAACCAGGTGGCTAAATGTCTGCCCGCCCCCATGTGCAAAATAGTGTGTATTACTGGATGTGTCTCGGGTTCCCCTTCAGTTAAATTCCAAAATGGGGGATAGCTAGCAATTATTTGTCTATGTAGGAGGAATTGCCCTGGGGGGGAGGTCATAATCTTCCATTAGCTGGTTGTATGGACGTAATTGCCCGTCCTGGAATAAGGATTCCATCTCAGTTAGCGCATGATCTGTCCATACCTGTAAGGTCCGGGCTGTATAGTATTTCTCATTCCTAGGCAGTTCTATCAAACGGAGCAGTGGAGAGTTTGAGGGGCTTCCCTACGGACATACGATGTATCCTCTGCATACATGTTCGAGCTATCGTTACCTGTAGTGGGTAAGTTCGTGTGGGTTCAGTGCCCGGCAGCAGAAGGCGGCGGATTGCTGGTATCGGTATTTGCCCTGTCTTGGACGTAGTTTCTCCTAGGTACCGCTCTGCCGTCCAGTGTGAAAGCCACTGCAACTGTGCCGCTAAAAAATATGCCTCGAAGGATGGGGCCCCTAAACCTCCACGATCGGAGGGTAGTTGTAATTTAGATAATGGCACCCTGTGATGGCCTGTGCCCCAGATCAAAGAGTTAAGTAATTAATCTAATTCCCGAAAGAATGAGCCAGGGAGAATGACCGGGAGGTTTATGAAATGATATAGTAATCTGGGTACTATAATAATTTTAGCCAGGGCCACTTGTCCGATAGGGACCAAGGGGAGCGTTTTCCAAAAACTCACCGCCGCTCTTATTCCTGCCAGCGCCTTACAGTGGTTTCCCTCGTATATATCACTAGGGGAGTGGTATAGTCGGATTCCCAAGTAGCGGGGCCATTCTCGCTCCAGGCAATGCTCTGGTTCCCTATTGTAATGGTCTGGGGGGCGAGACCCGGGCTCAATGGATAAATCGTGGATTTATCCCAGTTTACTTTGAGCCCCGACACTTCTGCAAATTCCGTTAGTGCTGACCAGATTGGGGTCAGGTCTGCAGTGATGTCTCGGACGTATAGTAAAAGATCGTCCGCATATAATGAAACGCTGTGGACTGTGCCCGCCATTGGGATACCCCAGTTTTTCCCTTCCTGTCGTAGGCGGATCACTAGGGGCTCCACTGCCAGAGTGAACAGTATCGGGGATAGGGGACACCCCTGTCGTGTGCCCCTCTCTACTCAAAATGTGGCTGAGATGTATCACCCTAATCGTACTCTCGCGGTGAGGTTTGTATATAATAGTCGCGTATACGCTAATAGAGTGGGGTCCAGACCCATTCTGTGGAGAGTTGCGAACATATACGACCGCATGAGGGTATCAAAGGCCTTTTCCAGGTCCAGAACCAGGCATCTTGGATATTTGGTGCCCGCTCCGTCCTGGACATGGAAGAGCCTACGTATGTTCTGTGATGTGTTTCTTCCTGGAACGAATCCACATTTATCTGGGTGGATCAATTGTGGGAGTATTTGAGTATATCGGTCTGCTAGTATCTTCCCTAGGATTTTACAGACCGCTGTTAGTAGAGTAATGGGTCTGTATGAGGCCATGAGTTTTGGGTCCCGATTAGGTTTCGGGAATGTCACCAGAATGGATTGTCTCAGTGATACCGGGAGTTCACCTCATTCTGATGCATCATCGTACATTTCCACCAGGCGGGGCACCAGTAGGGTTGAGAAGGTACTATAATATTCAAGTGGAAAGCCGTCCATTCCTGGGGCCTTGTAACGTGCCAAAGCCTGTATTGCATGGGTTACATCTGCAGACACAATCTTTGCGTCCAGGGACTCCCTGTCTGCTGCCGAGATATCTGGTATGATTAGGGGGTCTTGGAAGTGCTCTATTGCCCTCTGATTACTTTGTGCCAAATTTTTGTATATCCCCGAGTAGTAGCTGTGGAACGACTGTAATATTTCTGCCTGTGTATGGATTAGGTTTCCGTCGGGTCTATTATTTCTGTATTTGGTTTAATTTCTGTGTCTTGCCTGGTCAACCAGGCTAGCAAGGTCCCTGCTCTGTCGCCCTCTCTATGTGCACTTGTCACGTACGCTTTAAAGTTATATCTGTTTAAATCCAGCAATGTCGCTGCATATGCCGGCTTGGCTGCCGCCACCTGAGTCGGATCTGCTCTGTTCGTGTCTGCATCTTTGGTTACGGTTGCTAATGTGGTTTCTGTCCGTATTAGCGCCTTTTCTAACGTTTTCCTGACTCCCACTATTTGTTGTATGCACTCTCCCCTGGCAACCACCTTAAATGCCTCCCATTCTATAAGTCTAGACGCTGTTGTACCCGCTTTGGTTGTGAAATATTTTTGTATACTATTCCCTTGTTCGTGTCGGAACACTTGGTCAGTCAGGCATTCGCATGGCAATTTCCAGGTAGGTACCGGAGCATGAGGGGGCCTCCATCTAAGTGTGAGGTTATGTGTGTCGTGGTCCGAAAGTACCCTACCAAGGTAGTCTGAGTGTTGGACTTTGGGGACTATTGTGGTAGAACAGAGGAATCTGTCTAGTCTTACTCGCAGATGGAGTGAAATGAATATAATTTGGTGTTTGGATGTCGGGCCCGCCACGCATCCATAAGTGCCGAATGCGTAACCCATGCTCTGTAGCGTTCTGTCTGTTTGTGAATGGGAGAATGTACAGACGGGGATGTGACCTGTCTAGTAGAAGATCTAATACGCCATTGTAATCACCGCCCTTTAGCCATGGGATGGACGTGTATTGGGCTAGGACTCCTGTAAGATGATCCCAGAATTTGTCTTGCTCTGTGTTGGGGGCATGGATACTGCCTATGAGTATTGGTTGTCCCTCTAGGAGTCCCTCCAGGAATGTGTATCTGCCCTCTTTATCTACTGTTCTCTTGATTTCCTGAAAGGGAGTACCCGGTCTGAGCAAGATTAGCGTCCCTCTCGCAAAGGCCAAGTATGTTGTGGCACACAGAGTCCCTCGCCATTTCCTACACAGGCGCTCCATCTCTTGTGCTGTTAAATGCATTTCTTGAAGCAGAGCTATCTGCGCTCTTTGTCTCTTGATGTATGAGTATACTGCGTACCTTTTGTTCGCTGTATGCATGCCCCTGACATTTATTGTAATGAAATTGAGGTCTGTGTTTGCAGTCTTATTGGTCATGTTGTACTGTCTTTTGGTTGCAGTGTACTACCACCCCGGCGTGCTTCATTGCCTGGGTCCTCCCCGTTTTAGGGTCGTTTGTTGTTCCGTGATGGTGTTGTGTGTTCGCCTTACGCATCGTGTTTATTTATATCAATATCCACTGCCCGGTCATTATTTCTCTGCGGGGCCTGAGGGGACGCACCAATTATGTTAAATACAGTCATACATTTGCTGGCAAAAGTCAAATGAATGTGTCCGCCGTTTGCGGAGTTACCACTGGTGGGGTTATTGAGCCATCTCGGGAGGTGTTGGTATCACTGATGTCCTCTTCAGATGTGAAGATATGGGGACCCCTCTCTCCGTCCGAACTTCCTGCTGTCGGGCCCAGTTCCGCCGCCACCTACAGGGCTTTTCTACGTTCTGCTATAATTTGTTCTAAGTCCGGGAGGTTCCTTGATGTTGTCCCTGATCTCGTTCCCAGCTGTTTTGGGGTTGTCTTCTTCTGTTGTCGCCATTTTCCTCTGGATTCATGGTTTCGTAGTCCGGTTTCTCGAGGCCCCTTGCCTTGCAGCTGCTGTTCTGCCCATTCATACGCTTCTTTCGGGTCAGTGAAGAAGTTTGTGCGACCTTCATGCTTGATTTTTAAGCGAGCTGGGAACAGGAGGGCATATTGGATATCCCTTTGTCATAGCATGCGCTTGACCTCTAGGAATGATGCTTGTTGTCGTTGTACCGCTCTGGAATAGTCAGGGAACAGCATTACTTGTTTATCTTCCACTCGGATCGGTCCCTGTTGCCTGGCTGCTCAGAGTACTGCGTCCCTTTCACAGTAATGTAGGAGTTTTAGTAGCAACGGCCTAGGCGGGGACCCCGGAGGCGGTTTGCGCGCCGGGACCCGATGCGCTTGTTCCACTGAGAAGTAAGGAGTTAGTTCCGATCCCTGCGTAAATGATTTGAACCAGGTCTCTATGTACCCTATAAGGTCCAGTTCTTCTACTCCCTCTGGTAAGTTCAGAACTCTGATGTTACTTCGCCTTGAGCTCCCTTCTAGGTCGTCTGTTTTTTCCTCCAGCGTCTTAACTCTCGTTTGAAGGTCTCTCAGTGTTTCCTGCTGTGATTTAATCTGGGGCTCTATTGTTTGGATATGTTTCTCTCCTTGCTTGACTTTGTCGGCTAATTTGCGATGATCGTCTCTGAGTAGATTGAGATCAGTAGCCAGTGCCCCAAATCTGTCTTCCATGGTGACTCTGGAATGTTCTATAGCAGCTAGTACTTTGTCTATTTTTTCCGACATTGTTGCTGTGTTTGAGGGTTCCCCCTCTGTCTGGGTATTTTTTGCCTCTGGGGAGGACTGTCTCATGTGGGCCGGTGTTTGCGAGGCCCCGATATTCCGCTGGCGCCCCATGCTTGGGCTAGTTGGTGGGGAGCTTGTGATCTGTTTTGTTTCTTTGCTCCTGAACTGAGGATCACGGGCCTCCTTAGTTGTTTCTTCTTTTGTCCCCCCCCGTTTCCTTATTTTTGTTTTATTGTCCACCGGCCCTGTTTTCTATTTCAGAGCACTGTCCCCAATGTTGGATGAACTGCATTCTATTTCCTTTTGCTGTTGTTTAGGTTCTTAATGTATTACCTCTCATAGTATCAACCTGTAGGTCTTTTTTTGATGGGGGCTAGCAAGGTGGTATGTTGCAGTCTTCTGTGTCTCGGGGAGTATTTGTCCTGGGGCTTGTATCGCTAGACTGCCGTTTCCAGCCCTTTCCTCGATTGGATGTTGATGCCTTCTCCACTTCCTTCCCTCTACTGACCCTCCACTGCGTTGTTTCCTATATTGGTTGGTGTTACCTCGTCCTCCGCGCCTCAAGGCCTGGCGCCGAGACTTCCGGTGTTTGATTGCTGCGGGGGAGGTGAGAGGAGGCGGGGTGCGTCAAGTTTCCCAATGGGCTCTCACTATCAACCTTAGCTTACTTGCTGCCTGTGGGTTTCCTCCTGTTGTTTGACTGAGGCGTGTGTTACTAGTTAACTGCTTGCTGCTCAGTTAGATGTTAGCTCTTTCTTCTCCTCCCCCCTCGTTTATGGTCCCCCTATAGGTGATTTCCTCTTATATTTGCCGGTCTCTGGGCCCTCGTGCCCAGTGGCCCGGTGCCGAGCTCTTCAACACTCAAGCATTTTGAGGGATGGGGGGCGGGGGTGCGTCGGGTGCCTTGGTTGTCTCTCTCTTGTCTACTGCTGTCTGCTTGCTTGCTGTTGAGGGGGGTTTCTCCCTTTTATTATGATTTTACTGTCGCTTCCCTTTTTTTGGGGTCTCTTTATCCCCTTGCTGCTGCCGGCTCCCGCCGACACCGTTTCCTGCTATGTGCTTCTATTTTCTGTTGTTTGGCTGCCCTTCGTGTTTTGGTATCTCCCCCGTTGCTGGCGCCGGTTGTGCTCTCACCTTGTGTCTTCTTCGGTTGTGCTTGGGGCCACCTGGGGGGGATTCTCTGCTGTCTCTGGTGTGGTCGTGGGTGCCCTGTTGGTGCTGCGTTCACTTCTTCGGATCGTGCCCAGTCGGGATCACCGTTCACTCCCTGGGCACAGGGGGAAGTCGACAGACAATGCAATAGGTATAATTAAATAAATAACACCTATTCCGTCGTCCATCGGCTTCCCCTTGCCATGCCCTGCCCCCCTCACTGCCCCACCGCGCTTACCTGTGCCAGCCACCGCTGTGTGAAAGGCAGTATAGGTGAATGAAGGGGTATATGAGTGACTGTGTGTGAGTGAGTGAATGTGAGAGTGGCTATATGGATTAGTGCATGCTTCTGTCAGTGACAGTATAGGTGAGTGAGTATGTGTTACTATTGTATGAGTAACTAAGTGGTTGTGTATGTAACTGTTTGGGTAAGTACGTAGCTGTGTGATTGACTGTATGGGTGAGTGTGTAGGTGTAAAAGTAGTTGTATCGGTGACTCACTCAGTGTGTGAGTGCCTGTATGGGTATATGAGTGGATATGTCAATGGCTGTATTAGTGAGTGAGCGGGTATATGAGTGGCAGTATGGGTGAGTGACTGGATGTGTGTGTAGACCTATGGATCAGTCAATGGGTATGTAAGGACTGTATGGGTCTGTGAATAAGTTTGTAAATGGTTGTGTGGGAGTGGCAGTAGGTGTATAATAGATTCTACAGGGGTGTGAGTGGGTGCGTCAGAGATGCTGTGGACGATGTCATCAGTAATGTCATTTGAGATGTCATCAGTGAAATGTCACTGACCATGTCATGAGTGATGTAATATGCGAGGTCATAAGCAGTGCAGTGCGGGGGCGAGAGTTATAGTTGACTCAGGTAACTATAACAGCTGAATTTCTCTGGATTTGTACAAGTGAAATGCCAGCCTAACTATAACGTCCCTGTAACCTTTGTTTTTTTGTGTGAATTTCTAAGGCTTTTTTAATTCTATTTGCTAACCTTAATGTCTTTGTAACCTTTGTTTTTTTCAGTGAATTTCTAAGGTTTTTTAACTAGTACTCGCTTTTACAGAGTGGTACAGAAATGGCACTACGTGTTAAACCATCTCTGAAGAAATGCGCTGTGTAGAAGTTACAGTAGATATTAACATGGCTTGCACAAATGTTTTTCACATTTTTAAAGGTAAGGTCATTGATTCAACGTTTCTATTGTATATATTTACTTATTTATGTTTTGTTAAAAGGAACTGTAGGAGTCATGTACGCGTGCTGCCATATTTTAATGTGCGTGACGGATGCGTGACTCCCAGATGGTTTTTTATGCAATTAAAATACATGATATATACTATATAAATTTAAAATTACTTGAATGTGTTTTATTAAAAGAGTTATAAAAATGACATCAATATAAATATTTAGAATATTTTAGTTGTTGTGATAAATTTATGGGAGCCGCGACAGTTCCGCGTACCCTCACGCACAAAATTTCCGGGTGCGCGACAGGTTCGCGACTCCAGCGCAAATCATGTAGTTCTAAAAAACATATAGATATAATTTTATATTATACATTATACCAAGACATTTACTTTCATATTTATAAAACTACTATATTTGTAATTGGAATGGATATATAATAACGTTTACATATATTTTATGGAGTCGCGTCCCGTGCGCTGTGAATACGCGTCCGGTACGGGAACCCCATGTGACTTCAAAAGAAAGGATTCTATTGGTCAAGAAGCTTTCTATTCTATTACTTGGAGGGCCCCACCCAATTTGTTCTTTCTTTCTGAAGCTTCTTTAGGATCATCACCTCTTGTGTTTTCTCTTACTCCTTCATTTATTTTTGGATGTTTTTGACCTTCACCAAAAATGGCATCTGCAGTTCCACCTGCAGATGAGGTTGAAGATGTGGAAGAGCAGGAGGAACCTGTTAAGAAGAGAAAGGAGCGCATAGTCTTGACCTTTTTTTCTATTCCGGCTGGAGAGAAAAAATCAACGCACGGAAAGTGATGTGCACTTTGTGTGCAAAGGTGCTATCTGGGGGCTCTGAGAAGAAATACTCATGTGGGACGTCTTCGATGATAAAGCATCTCCAAATCATCCACCTGAATCATCTCGCAAGAGAGCAGCACCAGCGAGAAATTCAAGAACAATCTAAGGGTGGAGAAGCTGCTGGACCCTACACATCTGTGGGTTCTATTTTAACATCTGACACACCAATGTCAGTACCTGAATTTGCTGGTTTGGGACAACACTGCTTGAAGTGCCAAACAGTAATTTGTGTTGGAAGCCACAAATGCTAGGTTTTTATTTTTTTGCAATAATGTTACTATTGCAAAATGTTTTGGCTGCATAAATGCAGTATGTTAACTTGTTTTTGAAAATAACATTTTTTGAAAAACACCAAAAGAATAAATAAAAAGTTTAAAAAACACAAATAAAGTTCAAAACAAAAAAGATTTTTTTCTAGAACCGCCTATTTGGTTAAAGATAAATAAAGTGTTGTATGTGTTGTATGAATACATTAGTAATGAATTAATCAGTATTTTTTTGTGATTGTCAGAATGTACAACTAGTGCCTGGGTGAATAAGTGTATGAGTTGTGTATCAGTAGGTTGATGATGGTATAATTACTGCCTGGGTGCATGAATGAGTGCATGAGTAGTGCCTGGGTGATTGAATGAGTGTATGAGCACTGCCTGCATGGATGGATGACTACATAGGTGGTGCATGTGTGATTGGATGAGTGTATGGATACTATCAGAGTGATTGGATGAGTGCATAAGTAGTGACTGGGTGATTGCATGGGTGCATGGCTAGTGCCTGGGACATTGGATAAGTGTGTGGGTAGTATCTGGTTGAATAGATGACTGCATGGCTAGTGGTTGGTTGATTTGATGAGTGCTTGGGTGAATACTTGAGTGCATTGTTAGTGCTTGGGTGATTGGATGACTCCATAAGTAGTACTTGAGTGATTGCATAAGTCCATGGGTAGTACCTGGGTGAATGGATGAGCGCATGGGTACTTCCTGCATGATTGGATGAGTGTATGGGTAGTACCTGGGTGAATAGATGAGTGCATGGGTAGTGCTTGGGTGATATGGGTAGAACCTGGGTGAATGGATGAGTGTATGGGTAGTGCTACAATGATTGGATAAGTACATACGTAGTGTTTGGATGATTGCATGGATGCATGGGTAGTGCTGGGGACATTGGATGATTGCATGGGTAGTACCTGGGTGAATAGGTGACTACATAAGTAGTGCTTGGGTAACTGGATGAGTGTATAGGTCGTGCCTGGGTGATTGCATGGGTGCTTGGCTAGTGCCTGGGACACTGGATGAGTGCATGGGTAGTATCTGGGTGAATAGATGACTGCATAGGTAGTGCTTGGGTGATTGGATGAGTGCATGGGTAGTACCTCATTGAATAGATGAGTGCATGGGTAGTGCTTGGGTGTTGGATGAGGGCATAAGTACTGCCTGCGTGATTGCATGGGTGCATGATTACTGCCTGGGACATTGGATGAGTGCATGGTTGTGCCTGGGGGAATAGATAAGTGCATGGGTAGTGCTTGGGTGATATGGGTAGAACCTGGGTGAATGGATGAGTGTATGGGTAGTGCTTCAATGATTGGATAAGTACATACGTAGTGTTTGGATGATTGCATGGATGCATGGGTAGTGCTGGGGACATTGGATGATTGCATGGGTAGTACCTGGGTAAATAGGTGACTACATAAGTAGTGCTTGGGTAACTGGATGAGTGTATAGGTCGTGCCTGGGTGATTGCATGGGTGCTTGGCTAGTGCCTGGGACACTGGATGAGTGCATGGGTAGTATCTGGGTGAATAGATGACTGCATAGGTAGTGCTTGGGTGATTGGATGAGTGCATGGGTAGTACCTGATTGAATAGATGAGTGCATGGGTAGTGCTTGGGTGTTGGATGAGGGCATAAGTACTGCCTGCGTGATTGCGTGGGTGCATGGGTACTGCCTGGGACATTGGATGAGTGCATGTGTAGTACCTGGGTGAATGGTTAAGTGCATGGGTAGTGCTTGGGTGATTGGATGAGTGGATGGCTAGTACCTGGGTGAATGGATGGGTGCATTAGTAGAGCTTCCTTGATTGGTTGAGTGCCTAAGTAGTGTCTGGGTGATTGCATGGGTGCATGGGTAGTCCCTGGGACATTGAATGAGTGCATAGGTAGTGCCTGGGTGAGTACATAATTGCATGGCTAGTGCTTGGGTGATTGGATGAGGGCATCAGTAGTACCTAGGTGAATGGGTGAGTGCATGGGTAGTACTTCGATGATTAGATGAGTGCATAAGTAGTATCTGGGCGATTGCATAGGTAGTGCCTGGGACAGATGGTGAGTGCATGGGTAGTACCTGGGTGAATACATGACTGCATAATTAGTGCTTGGGGACTGGATGAGTGCATAGGTAGTGCCTGGGTTATTGCATAGGTGCATAGCTGGTACCTGGGACACTGGATGAGTGCATGGGTAGTACCTGGGTGTATAGATGACTGCCTGGCTACTGATTGGGTGACTGGATGAGTGCATGGTTAGTACCTGAGTGAATATATGAGCTCATGGGTAGTGCTTGGGTGATTGGATGAGTGTATAAGTACTGCCTGGGTTATTACCTGGGTGCATGGGTACTGCCTGGGACATTGGATGAGTGCATGTGTGGCACCTTGGTGAATGGATGAGTGCATGGGTAGTACTTCAGTGATTGGATGAGTGTATAAGTAGTGTCAAAATTTCATGGGTGCACTGGTAGTGCCTGGGACATTGGATGAGTTCATGGATAGTGCCTGGGTGATTGGATAAGTGCATAAGTTGTGATTGGGTCATTGAATGTGTGCATATGTAGTGCTTGAGTGATTGCATAAGTCCATGGGTAGTGCTTGGGTGATTGGATGAGTGCATGGGTACTGCTTGGGTGATTGCACGAGTGCATGGATAATAGCTGGGTGATTGGATAAGTGCATAAATAGGGCTTGGGTGATTCAATGAGTGCATAGATAGTGCTTGGGTAATTGAATAAGCCCATGGGTTGTGCCTGGGTGATTGGATGTGTCGAACGGTAGTACCTCAGTGAATAAATGAGTGTAAGGGTAACGCCTTAGTGATTGAATGACTGCAAAGCAGTGCGTAGGTAATTTAATTACTCCAAGCGTAGTGTGTCAGTGATTGGGTGAGTGCATGGATAGGGCCTGGTGTGGTAGTGAGACTGAAAGGTGGAGTACCTCTGTCAATATTTCTCTAGGGTTATGATAGACCATATAATTATTAAGTTAGGGTTATCACGTGCACCACATGTGTAAAGTACATGTAAAAGTGCAAACATACTTCAGTGTGGTAGGAGTCAGATATTGAAACTTAACAGAATACGCTTTCAATTTCAAGGATGCGCATCACTATCTACAGCCTCCTTGCAGTGCACCTTTGTAGAGAGTTATATGGAGTAGGATAGACCTCCAAATTTGTACCAGTTTCATTACAAACGTAGACTTTGCCATGCCACACCTGAGCCAAAATAAAAGGCAATCTTCTCTTATATCACTTTTGTTATGTGATGGAGTCTATTAGGGGTAAAATGACATATGTAAAGTAAACTATACATAGTACAGTACTTCTGTTTCACACTGTATACTCTATAAATATATGTAGAAGAAGCTTCATAGATTACTTTCCGTTTATTATAGAAGATACTTGGGTCTGAAGCTGTGTGTTCAAGTGATTCCATGAGGCCTACGTTTTAAAGAGCTATGTGCTTCTCAGACTGAAAGGTGATGTAGTTTTAACAATAATTGTACAGGGATATAGTAGATCGTATAGTTGTTAGGTTAGGGGCATCATCTGCAGCATATATATTAGACTACATGTTCAAATGCAAATATACCTAAGACATGCAAGCTGTCAAACATTGAAATGTAGCAAAATACACTTCCAGTTTTATTCACAGATATCCCGATCTATGTAGTACTTCCAGTATACCTTTGTGGAGACTAATATGGGCTAGGATAGAGGTAAATACACTTGTCCACATGTTTTACAAGTCAGATTTCTAGAATAGTTTCTTTAAGCAGAAACAATTTTCAATATAAGGTGTAAAGCAAAATAAAACGACAACTAATATTATGATACTTTTATTTGTCTCTGAATTTTCTCCGAAAGTGTGCGTGTTAGTGTTTTTGAGGAGAAGGATGACACTTTTAAACTAGTCTATACGTAGTACATTATGTATGTTAGACGCAATTGACATGTTCGAAAATGTTAAACGATTGTCCAGTTTATCATGAATGTTATATTATATATTCTTACCTTTGAAGTTATTTAGATAGATCATTTAGTAAATCTGTTTTTATAACAGTTTTGTGCTAAACAGTACTAAAGCTGTTTTACTTACTATACAGAGCAGTCAGAGAAGAAACTGTGTTAAATTGGTTTCAGAAGCCCTGTCTCCCTAACTCATCTTTGCTTAAGAAATGGAATCCTAAAGTAGCTCTGACAATATTTGTCTAGGGGTACGATAGACTGAATATTTTTTAACTTATGATCAATACCTGCATCACGTGTCAAATAACACGGAAAACTACAAACAAACTTGGAACATGCTACCAGTTAAGCTTTCAAATTTCACAGAATACACTTTTAGTTTCAGGCACAGGTATCATTATGTACAACCTATTTGCAATCATCATTTCTGTATAATTATATAGAGTAAAATACAGGTTCCTACATTTGGTAACATGTTTTAAACCTCACATTTGTCTAATGCTTCTCAACTTTTTTATAAATACTGCATCTCAAAGTTAAAACTACAATCACTGAAGCAGTACTACACCATACATCACACACCTTACACATTTGTAACTTACCTCTGGAACCCTGTTGTAGAATATGAAAATATCAGAAACTCTTAAATAATTTTCTTTCCCACACAATAAATGTGATGCACCACTCTCAATTAGGAAAATCCAGTAATGGCAAATTTTCCCTTTCATTTTCCACAGAAATAAGTGTAAGTAACTATTCAAAATACTCCCTTAATTTTTTCAAAATCTAAAACCACTTTCTATTGGATACTCATATTAACTCTTTATTACTCTCTTCTAAAAGAGTCCAATCTGGTTCTGTAACTTAGTGGAGTCACGAATTCACCGCAGCGCCCCAGTGTAACAAAAACCCATTTCCAGTAATACTACTATTATTTTTTACGAACATATCACTTCTTATCATACTACTGATTTGGGAAAACTTAATTTACAAAAATATACCATATATAACACTCCATATTATACTTTAAAACCACACTTTACTTTAAACCCTCCTGGCCAGAGACCTGCTCTCTCCCCCAGCAGCTCCGCTGTTGTGCCACTGCTACTGAACCCCGCTCACCTTAGCTGGTAGGTGTTCAAGGCCCTCCTCCACCCGCAGGCTCCTGCCTGCGCCTCATCCCTGGTGGTCCAGTGGGAGAGCCTTGCTCTTCTGCTGGTCTGCTGTTGTCTGTCCTGTGTTGTGCCCATCTCTCTGTCTGGTGTCTGTCTTTTGTTTTTGTGCCTGTAAATTGTCTCTTCCTATTTTGTTTTATTTTCCCTGTTTTATACTATTCTTATACTGTTGTACTGTTCCTTTCATTGTGCCCTCCGTGCCCGTTTTCGCCGCCCTTTCCTGCCACTGCTGCCCCTGCGGCCCCTCCCCCGTCCGGTTCCTGATCCTGCCTCCCAGTTGCGCTTACCATCCCTATTTACTGGCGGGCGCGCCACAGGCAAGCCCGTCTGTGCCCCTCCGCGACCTGACTGCGACCAGTGCCAGGGACCCTGGTTCTCCGCCCACCCACCGCTACGACTCAGCTGCCCTACTTGCACTCAACCCCGGAAGGAACAACAACTGTCAGCTGACCACGCCGAACACCACTCACGGCCAGTTCTCCTGCCGTCACTGCCGCCAAACCTTCACCACCCTCCGCACCCCCACGGCCGCCGCCTCCACGCCGGACGCCAACACCACCGAAGCCCTGAGGTGCATCCTCCTCAACGTACGCTCCCGGAAAAGACACGCTGTAGAGATCTGGGACCTACTCGACACCCTCTCGCCAGACATCGCCTTCTTCACAGAAACTTGGACCAACTCCACCTCCGCCCCCGAAATCACCACCGCCATCCCCGACGGATACAAGATCTAGTGGAAGGATAGCCCCAACCGCCCGAAGGAGGACTCGCCATCGCACACAAGAGCTCCCTCCGACTCATGACCTCCAGCTCGAGCGACAGCCCGCCCACCACCGAACACCTCCACTTCCAGATCCAGACCTGCCCCAAAACAACCCTAAGAGGCACCCTCGCCTACAGACCTTCTGGACCTCGAACTGCGTTCACCACTACCATCGCCGACCTCATTGCGCGACATTCCATCGCCTCCATGGATTACATGCTCATCGGAGACCTCTACTTCGACCTCGACAACCTCAGCGACCCCAACTCCGACGCCCTCCTGGACAACCTCGCCTACCTCAGACTGAGACAACTCATCACCACCCCCACCCACAAGGCAGGACACACCCTCGACCCCATCTTCGCAGGAGGGAACAATATCCACTTCAGCCACACCACGCAACCCCCCTGAACGGACCACCACTGAGTATACTTCCACGTCAACAAACCCACCGAGCCCAAACCTGCACCCAGCCCTCCACGAAGGAACTGGAGAAAGATCACCGAGGAGCAGCTCAACTCCACCCTCAACTGCGATGCCACCTCGACCGACACCAACCTCACAGCCAAAGAACTCCACAGATGGATCACCAACTGCACAGATGAGCTCGCACCCTTAAGTAACCCCAACCGACAGCGCCCCAGAAAGGCCACCTGGTTCACCACTGACCTCCAAGAATCCAGACGCACCTGTAGACGTCTCGAGAAGAACTGGAGAAACAGCAAATCCTCGAAAGACCGCACCACCTACAAAAACGAAATGACAGAATACCACCAACGCATCAGATCCACCAAAAAGACCTTCATCCAAAATAAGATCCTCGCCAACTCCAGCAACTCTAAGGAACTCTTCAGCATCATCCAGGAATTCAATAAACCCCCCAGCGAAACCATGGACATCACCCCCTCCCAGGACCTCTGCATCAAGCTTGGCTCCTACTTTCATCTGAAAATCAAGGGCCTCTACGACAACTTCAACAACCAGACACCTGACTCCGAAACCACTCCCTCCTCCAGCAACGCCAGCCAGCCCGCCCACCATCTCCTCCTGGACCCAAGTCACCACCTAAGACACCGCATCAACCATGAAAGGCATCCACTTAGGAGCCCCCACGTACCCCTGCCCCCACATATCTTCCACAGAGCCACCGCCGCCATCGCACCAGAACTACGACGCACCATCATTGCCACCTTCTAAACCGGCATCTTTCCCGATGAATGGAAAGGCGCAGATGTCAGACCCCTACTCAAGAAGCCCTTAGCAGATCCCATGGACCTCAAGAACTACGGACCCATCTCCCTCCTCCCCTTCGATGCCAAAGTCACCAAGAAGACCGTCAACGTCCAACTAACGAAATTCATTGAAGAAAACTCCATCCTCGACCCCTCCCAATCCGGATTCCACAGCAATCACAGCACTGAGACCGCTCTACTCGCCGCCACAGACGACATCCACACCCTCCTTGACCAAGGACACACTGCAGCCCTGATACTACTCGACCTCTCTGCAGCCTTTGACACTGTCTCCCACTGCACACTCACCGCCAGACTCCACGATGCATGCATACAGGGAACCGCCCTCGACTGCCGCTCTTTCCTCACCAGCAGAACCTAAAGAATCAGACTTCCACCCTTTCTCTCCAAACCCACGGAAATTAACTGCAGAGCACCCCAAGGATCATCGCTCAGCCCCACGCTCTTCAACATCTACATTGGCCCCCCTCGCCACCATCGTCAGACAGCACAGACTCAGCATAGTATCCTAAGCCGACGACACCAGCTAATCTTCTCCCTCACCATGGACCCCATCACCACCAGACTCAACTTACAGGAGGGAATGAAGGACGATGAGCAGCAGCTGCCTGAAGCTCAACTCAGAAAAGACAGAGGTCCTTGTCCTCGGACCCTCCCCCTCTGCATGGGACAACACCTGGTGGCCCACCACCCTCGGAAGCCCAAGGAACACCCCCATCCCCATGGACCACGCACAAAACCTCGGCATCGTACTCGACTCCTCCCTCTCTATGACCCGACAGGCCAATGCCGTCACCTCCACCTGCTTCAACACCCTCCGCATCCTTCGAAAGACCTTCAAATGGATCCCCCCCGAATCAAGGAAGACCGTCACCCACAAACTCATAACCAGAAGACTGGACTACGGAAATGCCCTCTGCGCCGGGATCAACAAGTCTCTGCTCCGCAAACTCTAGACCATATAGACCATATAGAACACCGCAGCCAGACTCGCCCTCGGCATCCCTCGACACGAACACATCACCCAACATCTGGGTAACCTCCACTGGCTCCCCATCAAGAAGAGAGTAACTTTCAAGATACTCACCCACGCCTACAAATACCTCCACAACACCGGACCCCAATATCTCAACGATAGAATCTCCTTCCACGTACCCAAGAGGAACCTCCGATCCGCCGACCTTGCTGAACCCCCGCGCATCTGCAGAGCAAGAACGGGTGGAAAAAATTCTCCTACATCATGGCCAAGACCTAGAACGAGCTCCCGATCGACATCAGACGCCCCCCACCCTGTACATCGTCAGGAAGACCCTCAAGACCTGGCTCTTCAACTGACCGGAGCTGTTCCCCCCCCAGCGCCTTGAGACCCTCACGGGTGAGTATCATGCTTAAAACTCCCTGATTGATTGATTGAACAGCCAATGACTTCTCTGCTTTTTCTTGAACAATATTCTGTCCACAATTTTAGATACCTCTTATTATACCAACTGACTTACTCAGCTGACTTCTCTGCTTTGTCTTAAACAATATTCTGTCCACAATTTTAGATACCTCCTATTATACCAACTGACTTACTCAGCTACAGACGTCTTTTGATTCCTTTCACACATCCCTTCAAAATGCTTACAGTATGGATTGTAGGTCACAGCTATGTTTTCTGGTGCAAAAAGTATGCTGGAGACAGAGGTATTGGCAAAGACCTGGGTTTGCATAATGTGGATATTAAATGGTTTGCACAGAGAGGATTAAAGTGGCACCAATTGCTGCCTATGGTTAAAACCTTTTTGCATTTCCAACCCCTGACCTCATGATTGAGGTCAGGGGAGTCAGTGTGCCTAGGTCAGCAATGACCTAGGCACACTGACTGGTATAGGATTGGAAATCCTAATGAAGGATACCTTTACACAACTGATGTTGCTTTTCCCTCACACTGTCTTTGTATACTCTAATATATGCCAAAGACATAAATGGAAGTGGTCACAACAATTCTGTCCACAGAGTGACAAAGCCAGGAAGCATGTTAATGAAGCTGTTTCTGCTTACCTCAGAGACCATAACATGGGCTCTATCTATAAAAAACAATCTATGTTTTGACATGCATGACATCTACAGAAGTGATGGAGTTCACTTCACAGATGAAGGGAGCAGGGTGTTTCTCAACAACCTCAAGCTGTGCATCCGCACTTACATGTAGCTGCAACAAAGTCATAATGAACACAACAGCTTTTCTTAGAGCCACTCTATAACTCAACAGTGAAAGGTATCTATTTTTTAACACATATACTCTTTATAAATATTTGCTGGATTCGCAAACCCATCGCGAATCCGGCAAAACTAAAGCATGAATTCAATGAACAGCAACACATTTCACTTTTTAAAGTATATTTTTTAATGTATATATTTTAAAATACTTTCTAACTCTGTCAATTTGAATGTGAGTATGTACTCCACTCTCAGTAGCTCTAGAATAAACTTTAAAACTTTAAGAGTGGCTCTGTAATGATCTAATATTTATTTATTTAGGGTAGATCAGCAACTCCACCGCAACATTACACTGCGGAGACGCGCTGAGTGCCACGATGTTGTCATGACTCCTACCGCATGAGAAAAAAAAGAATATTATTAATACTGCCCCTCCCTTTGCTGTGCCGATTTTTGCCCTGGGGACCCAATCCCCCGGGGCCCCGCCTTTCATTTAAAAAAAGAAAAGAAAATGAAGGGGGCCACATGCCCCCCCTTCCTTGGGCCATTTTTGGCCCCGGGGCCTGCCCTTTATTTATTTATTTATTTTTGTAAGAGACTGGGGCTGCAGGGCCCCCTCACCTGGCCTATTTCGGCCCCAGGGACCCCATCCCTGGGGCAGGCCTTTATTTATTTATTTTAAAAGGAGGGGGGCTGCGTGGCCCTCCTCCCCAGACCTATTTCTGCCCTGGAAACCCCTTCCCCCGTGGCAGGCCTTCAACATTTTATTTTAATGGGGAGATAGGCCAGCACAGCCCCCCTACCCGGGCCGATATAGCCCAGGGGAGCCTATCCTCTGCGGCATGGCCACCATGTTGGGGACCGCAGGGCTGCCTCAAGGCCCCCCTGCTGGTTCCCAGCCTCCTGCGGGAGCCGGCATTGCTTTAGGACAGAGGGAGCTGCACACATGCAGCTCCCTCTGTCCAAAAGCAATTCTGCTCTGCTTCATGGAAGCGAGAGCATTTTACATGTTCTCACTTCCATGAAGTGGACCAGAGTTTGTTATGGCTCAGCGGAGGCTTTGCTCCCGCCAAGCCATAGAAAATTGTAATATCCCGGGGGTGGGCACCCCTGGACATTGCTGGAGCCGGTCCTGGGGGGTGGTGGTCTCCAGGGCTGCGTGGGGGGGCTGGAGCCCCCTCACGCATTATTTTACATGTAGCCCCAGGAAGGTGGCAGTCCCCGGGGCCGACGGGGGCCGCGTGCCACCTTCGCATTTCAGTATTCAGCCCGAGGAGGTGCAGTCCCTGGGAGATGCGGGGGCCCAAGTGGCCCGCGTTATCATTTCTAATTGCCCCCAGGACCTGGGGGGTTGATTGAACAAAGCGCAAGTGCCCGCACTTAGGTTTTTTTTTTAAAAAAAAGCTTTTTTTGGGACCACATGAACAGGTCTAGGGGGTCAGGGTGTTTCTCTGTGCCCTCTTTTCTTTTTTTTTTCAACGTTTGTGCTTGTGGCTGCCAACACTTTCTGGTTTGAAGTGTTGGCAGCCAATCAGATCTCAGGCACAAGATCGGGAGGGTTCGAGGATCCACTGGGGCCACAGTTGTATATCTGAGAAATCTTTAAATTTCTGAACTACTGAATGGATTTACACCATTTAGCAAAAAGAGTGCTTTTTGGACCAAGAGCTACCTTTCTGCCAAATTTGGTGTTATTCCGTTCAGCAATACGGGCTGTAGCTGCGTCAATAGTTTCCTATGGAAATAAACATGGAGAAAAAGCGTTTTGGGACCCCTCCTTTTTCTCTGCCCCGCTTGACAGATCACTCCGAAAGTTTGCCCGGGGGCAATCAAAAAATATATGTAGCGGGGGCACGCGGGGGCCCCCACAGCCCTGGGGACCGCCACCTCCCCGGGGCTTTGCTCATAATGTGCTGGGGGCATGCGGCCCCCCGTAGCCCCGGGGTCCGCCACCTCTCTGGGGCTTCAATGTATTTGAGCCGTGGGGCCTCGCGGGCCCCCCCAAGCCCCGGGGACCGCCACCTCCCCGGGGCTTTGCTCATAATGTGCCGGGGGCATGTGGCCCCCGCAGCCCCAGGGATCACCACCTCCCCGGGGCACTAATTAAGATAATGCGGGGGTCCATTGCGGACCCCCGGGGACCACCACCTCCCCGGGGCTATTTACATGTTGGGAGGGTGGCCGCGCGCCCCCCCTCCTGGAGCCCTAGATGGCCCTGGGGACCACCACCCCCCCAAGGGCCGGCTCCAGCAATGTCCCGGGGTGCCCACCCCCGGGACATTGCAGTTTGCAATGGCAGGGCGGGAGCACTGCTCCCGCCCTGTCATTGCAAACTCTGCTTTGCTTCATGGAAGCGAGAGTAGGAAATTTGCTCTTGCTTCCAAGAAGCAAAGCAGTATTGCTTTTGGACAAGGGGAGCTGCATGTCAGCAGCTCCCCTTGTCCAAAAGCAATGCCGGCTCCCGCAGGAGGCAGGGAGCCAGCTGGGACCACGGGGGCATTGAGGTCCCGAATGTAAGGCCAGGCCCCGGGGGATGGGGTCCCCGGGGCAAGAAGTGTCCCAGGGAAGGGAGGGCCATGGGGCCCCCTCCCCTAATTAAAAAAAAAGGCCAGGCCCCAGGGGATGGGGTCCCTGGGGCCACGCAGCCCCCCTCCCCTAAATACAAAAAAAGAGGCCAGGCCCCGGGGGATGGGGTCCCCAGGGCCAAAAGTGGCCCAGGGAAGGGGGGCCGTGTGGCCCCCCTCCTGTTAAATAAATAATAAAAGAGGCCTAGCCCTGGGGATGGGGTGCCCAGGGCCGAAATCGGCCTCGGGAGGGGGGCCATCTGGCCCCATTCCCGTTTTCTTTTTTTAATTAATTTGTTTTTTAAAAAGGGGCAGGCCCTGGGGGATGGGGTCCCCAGGGCCCAAAATTACTCAGAGAAGGGGGCCACACAGCCCCCCTTTTAAAAAATAAATAAAAGAGAAGCCGGCATCTCGCCAGAGGTCCCGCTCCCTCCCTGCACCACTCTGCAAACGCGCCTCCTGGCATGTTTTGGGTTGGGGGATTAAGTCCCCATGAATGTCAAGGGTCCTTAGGGGCCAACTAGCACACCAGGTACCTCCAGTAAGCCCTACACAGCTGGATTGCCGAGAGTGGTCTGAGGCCATGCCCCCTTTTTACACCACTCTGCGAACGTGATTATTGGTGCACTGCTGGTGGGGCGATGAGGTCCTCTTGTGTCCTGAGGACCTCAGGACTGAAGTGGACTTCATCCCCCGAGCAGCAGGGCACCAGGCGGCGCGTTTGCAGAGTGGTGTAAAAAGGGGGCATGGCCTCGGACCACTCTCAGCAATCCAGCTGTGTGGGGCTTACTGGAGGTAACAGGAGGGCTAGATGGCCTCCAGGGACCCTATGGAGGCAAGGGGACTTTATACCCCAACCAAGAGCGCGCCAGGAGGCGCGTTTGCAGAGTGGTGCAGAAAGGGGGCATGGCCTGTGTCCACCTCTCAGCAATCCCACTATATGGGGCTTACCGGAGGTATCAGGTAGGCTAGTTGGCCCATAAGGACCCCCAGCAGCGAAGGAGACTTCACTCCCCATCCAAGAGTGCGCCGGGGAGCACGTTTGCAGACTGGTGGGCAAAGGGGGCATAGTCTGCTTTGAGAACTTACCAATGCTGCTGTGTGGGACTTACTGGAGGTAATAGGTAGTTGGCCCCCAAGGTTGTCCTTGAGGGCCAACTACCCCTCCTGTTATCTCCAGTAAGTCCCACACAGTGATATTGGTAAGACGTCTTCGGAGGCCACGCCCCCCTTTCTCCACCGCTCTGCAAATGCACCTCCTGGTACACTATGAGTTGGGGGATGAAGTCCACTTTGTTCCTGAGGGACTTTGGGGGCCAAGAAGCCCCCCTGGTACCTCCTGTAAGTCCTATGGCATGGAATTCCTGAGCGCTGGTCGGAGGCCCAGCTCCCTTTCTCCACCTCTCTGCAAATGTGACTACTAGTAAAAGAAGCATTTGCAATGTAATAGGTTTCACATTTGCGAGAGTTAGAGCTATAGGCGTTGTAAATGTAAAAGTGTTTTACTTATGTTTCTTGAAGTGGAGTGGATGTAGGTTGTGTGTAGTGGAATTATGTGGTGCAGTGAAATTATGTGGATATACTTTGACTTTGATGTGGATAGAAGGTGTGTGGTATTTAGTGTATAGGAATTATGTAGAGTGGGATTATGTGTCATGGAGAGTAATTATGTGGTATGGTAGTCTGTGTTGTGGAGTGGTAATCTCAGGTTTAGTCTTCCTCGTTTCCATAGAAGCTAAACTATAAACTCAATGAGACAAAAAAAAGAAGGAACCACTGAGGAGCACTTCTGGACCTAGTCAGAGGTATGAGCAGGGCCACTGGAATTATGCAACTGTTTGGCTGCACCAACTTTCGCACAATTATACATTTTCCGCATTTGCCACATAATCCATCACCTGCTGCATAATCTGCAGATTTGAACAAAAAAAACCTTGTTTCTAGCTCAAACTGCTCAAACGCTACCAAACATGCAGCGACAAGTGTTACAGCGTGGTGGAAGGCCCTTTGCAAACCTAGAATGGTCACCTGTTACTTATTGCTAAATATGGGTATTAAATTGGTACTACTGGTGTGCAAACCACTCTTGCTTCTTTCTGCGCCTGTCTTGCCTCTTTCTGCATTTCTGTTGCTTATTTCTGCACCTTTCTTTTGTTTTTGCACTACTTTTGCCTCTTTCTGCTCATCTCTTCCACTTTCTGCACCTCTCTTGCCTCTTTCTGCACCTCTGTTGCCTTTTTCTGCACCTCACTTGCTTCTTCCTGTACCCCTCTTGCCTCTTTCTGCACCCTTCTTCCCTCTTTCTACACCTCTCTTGCCTCTTTCTGCACCCCTGTTCTCTCTTTCTGCACCTCTCTTGCCTATCTCTGCATCTCTCTTGCCTCTTTCTACACTTCTCTTGCCTCTTTCTGCACCTCTGTTGCTTCTTTCTTCACTTTTCTTGCCTCTTTCTGCACCCCTCTTGCCTCTTTCTGCACCTCTGTTGCTTCTTTCTGCACTTCTCTTGCTTGTTTCTGCACCTCTGTTGCTTCTTTTCACATCCCTCTTGCCTCTCTCTGCACCCCTCTTCCCTCTTTCTGCACCTCTCTTGCCTCAGTCTGCCCACCTGTTCCCTCTTTCTGCACCCCTTTTCCCTGTTTCTGCAACTCTCTTGCCTCTTTCTGCAGTTCTCTTGCCTCCTTTTGCACCTCACTTGCCTCTTTCTGCAACTCTGTTGCCTCTATCTTGCAGTTCTCTTGCCTCCTTCTGCACCTCTCTTGCCTCTGTCAACACTTCTCTTGCCTGTTTCTGCACCTCTCGCGCCTGTTTCTGCACCTCTCTTGCCTCTTTCTGCACTTAACTTGCTTCTTTCTGTACCCTTTTTGCCTGTTTGTGCTCCCCTCTTCCCTCTTTGTGCAACTCTCTTGCCTGTTTCAACACCTCTCTTCCCTCTTTCTGCACCACTCTTGCCTCTTTCTGTACCTCTGTTGCTTCATTCTGCACTTCTCTTGCCTCTTTCAGCACCTCTGTTGCCTCTATACAGTTCTCTTCCTTCATTCTGCACCCCTCCTGCCTCTTTCTGTACCCTCTTGCCTCTTTGGGCACCTCTCCTACCCCTTTCTTCACCCCTCTTGCCTCTTTTTGCACCTCTGTTGGTTCTTTCTGCACCTCTTTTGCTTCGTTCTGCACTTCACTTCCCTCTTTCTGTACCCCTATTGCCTCTTTCTGCACCTCCGTTGGTTCTTTCTGCACTGCACTTGCTTCTTTATGCACCTCTGTTCCAAATTTCTGTACCCCTCTGGCCTCTTTCTACACCTCTGTTGGTTCTTTCTGCACTGCTCATGCTTCTTTCTGCACCTCTGTTCCAAATTTCTGTACCCCTCTTGCCTCTTTCTGCACCTCTGTTGGTTCTTTCTGCACTGTTCTTGCTTCTTTCCGCACCTCTGTTCCAAATTTCTGCATCCCTCTTGCCTCTTTCTGCACCCCTCTTCCCTCTTTGTGCACCTCTCTTGCCTCAGTCTGCCCACCTGTTCCCTTTTTCTACACTCCTTTGCCTGTTTATGCAACTCTCTTGCCACTTTCTGCAGTTCTCTTGCCTCCTTCTGCACCTCACTTGCCTCTTTCTGCAACTCTGCAACTCTGTTGCCTCTTTCTGCAGTTCTCTTGCCTCTTTCTACACCTCTCTTCCCTCTTTCTGTACCACTCTTGCCTCTTTCTGTACCTCTGTTGCTTCTTTCTGCACCCCTTTTGCCTGTTTCTGCACCACTCTTCCCTCCTTGTGCAACTCTCTTGCCTCTTTCTACACCTCTCTTCCCTCTTTCTGCACTACTCTTGCCTCTTTCTGTACCTCTGTTGCTTCTTTCTGCAGTTCTCTTCCTTCTTTCTGCACCCCTCCTGCCTCTTTCTGTAACCCTCTTGCCTCTTTGTGGACTTCTCCTACCCCTTTCTGCACCCTTCTTGCCTCTTTTTGCACCTCTGTTGGTTCTTTCTGCACCTCTTTTGCTTCGTTCTGTACTTCACTTGCCTCTTTCTGTGCCCCTCTTGCCTCTTTCTGCACCTCTGTTGGTTCTTTCTGCACTGCTCTAGCTTCTTTCTGCACCTCTGTTCCAAATTTCGGCATCCCTTTTGCCTCTTTCTGCACCCCTCTTCCCTCTTTGGGCACCTCTCCTGCCTCAGTCTGCCCACCTGTCCCCTCTTTCTGCACCCCTTTTGCCTGTTTCTGCAACTCTCTTGCCTCTTTTTGCAGTTCTTTTGCCTCCTTCTGCACCTCACTTGCCTCTTTCTGTACCCCTGTTGATTCTTTTGCACTGCTCTTGCTTCTTTATGCACCTCTCTTGCAAATGTATGCACCCCTCTTGTCTCTTTCTGTACCCCTCTTACCTCTTTCTGCACCTATCTTGCCTCTGTCTGAACCCCTATTCCCTCTTTCTGTGCCTCTTTTGCCTGTTTCTGCAACTCTCTTGCCTCATCCTGCAGTTCTCTTGCCTCCTTCTGCACCTCTGTTGCTTCTTTCTGCAATTCTCTTGCCTCTTTCTGCACTTTACTTGCTTCTTTCTGTACCCCTTTTGCCTGTTTGTGCTCCCCTCTTCCCTCTTTGTGCAACTCTCTTGCCTGTTTCAACACCTCTCTTCCCTCTTTCTGCACCACTCTTGCCTCTTTCTGTACCTCTGTTGCTTCTTTCTGCACTTCTCTTGCCTCTTTCAGCACCTCTGTTGCCTCTTTATACAGTTCTCTTCCTTCATTCTGCACCCCTCCTGCCTCTTTCTGTACCCCTCTTGCCTCTTTGGGCACCTCTCCTACCCCTTTCTGCACCCCTCTTGCCTCTTTTTGCACCTCTGTTGGTTCTTTCTGCACCTCTTTTGCTTCGTTCTGCACTTCACTTGCCTCTTTCTGTACCCCTATTGCCTCTTTCTGCACCTCTGTTGGTTCTTTCTGCACTGCTCTTGCTTCTTTCTGCACCTCTGTTCCAAATTTCTGTACCCCTCTGGCCTCTTTCTACACCTCTGTTGGTTCTTTCTGCACTGCTCATGCTTCTTTCTGTACCTCTGTTCCAAATTTCTGTACCCCTCTTGCCTCTTTCTGCACCTCTGTTGGTTCTTTCTGCACTGTTCTTGCTTCTTTCCGCACCTCTGTTCCAAATTTCTACGTCCCTCTTGCCTCTTTCTGCACCCCTCTTCCCTATTTGTGCACCTCTCTTGCCTCAGTCTGCCCACCTGTTCCCTTTTTCTACACTCCTTTGCCTGTTTCCGCAACTCTCTTGCCACTTTCTGCAGTTCTCTTGCCTCCTTCTGCACCTCACTTGCCTCTTTCTGCAACTCTGTTGCCTCTTTCTGCAGTTCTCTTGCCTCCTTCTGCACTTCTCTTGCCTCTTTCAACAATTCTCTTGCCTCTTTCTGCACCTCTCTTGCCTCTTTCTGCACCTCTCTTGACTCTTTCTACACCTCTCTTCCCTCTTTCTGCACCACTCTTGCCTCTTTCTGTACCTCTGTTGCTTCTTTCTGCACCCCTTTTGCCTGTTTTTGCACCCCTCTTCCCTCTTTGTGCAACTCTCTTGCCTCTTTCTACACCTCTCTTCCCTCTTTCTGCACTACTCTTGCCTCTTTCTGTACCTCTGTTGCTTCGTTCTGTACTTCTCTTGCCTCTTTCTGCATTCTTCGTGCCTCTTTCAGCACCTCTGTTGCTTATTTCTGCAGTTCTCTTCCTTCTTTCTGCACCCCTCCTGCCTCTTTCTGTAACCCTCTTGCCTCTTTGTGCACTTCTCCTACCCCTTTCTGCACCCTTCTTGCCTCTTTTTGCACCTCTGTTGGTTCTTTCTGCACCTCTTTTGCTTCGTTCTGCACTTCACTTGCCTCTTTCTGTGCCCCTCTTGCCTCTTTCTGCACCTCTGTTGGTTCTTTCTGCACTGCTCTAGCTTCTTTCTGCACCTCTGTTCCAAATTTCTGCATCCCTCTTGCCTCTTTCTGCACCCCTCTTCCCTCTTTGTGCATCTCTCTTGCCTCAGTCTGCCCACCTGTTCCTTCTTTCTGCACCCCTTTTGCCTGTTTCTGCAACTCTCTTGCCTCTTTTTGCAGTTCTCTTGCCTCCTTCTGCACCTCACTTGCCTCTTTCTGTACCCCTGTTGATTCTTTTGCACTGCTCTTGCTCCTTTATGCACCTCTCTACCAAATTTCTGCACCCCTCTTGTCTCTTTCTGTACCCCTCTTACCTCTTTCTGCACCTCTCTTGCCTCTGTCTGAACCCCTATTCCCTCTTTCTGTGCCTCTTTTGCCTGTTTCTGCAACTCTCTTGCCTCATCCTGCAGTTCTCTTGCCTCCTTCTGCACCTCTGTTGCTTCTTTCTGCACTTCTCTTGCCTCTTTCTGCACCCCTGTTGCTTCATTCTGAACTTCCCATGCTTCTTTCTGCACCTGTCTTGCTTCTTTCTGCACCCCTGTTGTCTCTTTCTGCACTCGTCTTCCCTCTTTCTGCACCTTTCTTGCCTCTTTCTGCACCTCACTTGCCTCTTTCTGCACCTCACTTGCTTCTTTCTACACCTCTGTTGCTGCTTTCAGCAATTCTCTTGTCTCTTTCTGCACTTCTCTTGCCTGTTTCAGAACCTATCTTGCCTCTTTCAACACTTCTCTTGCCTGTTTCTCTACCTCTCTTGCCTCTTTCTGCACCTCGCTTGCCTCTTTCTGCACTTCACTTGCTTCTTTCTGCACCCCTTTTGCCTGTTTCTGCACCCCTCTTCCCTCTTTGTGCAACTCTCTTGCCTCTTTCTACACCTCTCTTCCCTCTTTCTGCACTACTCTTGCCTCTTTCTGTACCTCTGTTGCTTCTTTCTGCACTTCTCTTGCCTCATTCTGCACCCTTCGTGCCTCTTTCAGCACCTCTGTTGCTTCTTTCTGCAGTTCTCTTCCTTCTTTCTGTACCCCTCCTGCCTCTTTCTGTACCTCTCTTGCCTCTTTGTGCACTTCTCCTACCCCTTTCTGCACCTCTGTTGGTTCTTTCTGTACCTCTTTTGCTTTATTCTACACTTCACTTGCCTCTTTCTGTACCCCTCTTGCCTCTTTCTGCACCTCTGCTGGTTCTTTCTGCACTGATCTTGCTTCTTTCTGCACCTCTGTTCCAAATTTCTGCATCCCTCTTGCCTCTTTCTGCACCCCTCTTCCCTCTTTGTGCACCTCACTTGCCTCAGTCTGCCCACCTATTTCCTCTTTCTGCACCCTTTTTGCCTGTTTCTGCAACTCTCTTGCCTCTTTGTGCAGTTCTCTTGCCTCCTTCTGCACCTCACTTGCCTCTTTCTGTACCCCTGTTGATTCTTTTGCACTGCTCTTGCTTCTTTATGCACCTCTCTTGCAAATTTCTGCACCCCCTTGTCTCTTTCTGTACCCCTCTTACCTCTTTCTGCACCTCTCTTGCCTCTGTCTGAACCCCTGTTCCCTCTTTCTGTACCTCTTTTGCCTGTTTCTGCACCTCTCTTGCCTTTTTCTGCACCTCACTTGCTTCTTCCTGTACCTCTCTTGCCTCTTTCTGCACCCTTCTTCCCTCTTTCTGCACCTCTCTTGCCTCTTTATGCACCCCTGTTCACTCTTTCTGCACCTCTCTTGCCTGTCTCTGCACCTCTCTTGCCTCTTTCTACACTTCTCGTGCCTCTTTCTGTACCTCTGTTGCTTCTTTCTTTACTTCTCTTGCCTCTTTCTGCACCTCTCTTGCCTCTTTCTACACTTCTCTTGTCTCTTTCTGTACCTCTGTTGCTTCTTTCTGCACCTCTGTTGCTTCTTTCTGCACTTCTCTTGCTTCTTTCTGCACCTCTATTGCTTCTTTTTGCATCCCTCTTGCCTCTCTCTGCACCCATCTTCACTCTTTCTGCACCTCTCTTGCCTCAGTCTGCCCACCTGTTCCCTCTTTCTGCACCCCTTTTCCCTGTTTCTACAACTCTCTTGCCTCTTTCTGCAGATCTCTTGCCTCCTTTTGCACCCCACTTGCCTCTTTCTGCAACTCTGTTGCCTCTATCTGCAGTTCTCTTGCCTCCTTCTGCACCTCTCTTGCCTCTGTCAACACTTCTCTTGCCTGTTTCTGCACCTCTCTTGCCTCTTTCTGCACTTCACTTGCTTCTTTCTGTACCCCTTTTGCCTGTTTGTGCTCCCCTCTTCCCTCTTTGTGCAACTCTCTTGCCTGTTTCAACACCTCTCTTCCCTCTTTCTGCACCACTCTTGCCTCTTTCTGTACCTCTGTTGCTTCATTCTGCACTTCTCTTGCCTCTTTCAGTACCTCTGTTGCTTCTTTATGCAGTTCTCTTCCTTCATTCTGCACCCCTCCTGCCTCTTTCTTTACCCCTCTTGCCTCTTTGGGCACCTCTCCTACCCCTTTCAGTTTTTGTTTAGGTCTCTTTGATTGTATGGTTTTGGTCACTGTGTTATATCTTTGATTAAGTTATCATATTATTTCCTAGAGCTGAGGTTTTTGTTAATAATACTTTTTTTTAACCTTTTTTTGTTTTACCATAAATTGAAGAACAAGACAAGGTTGTGTCTCCTTTATTATCTGTCATTTGTCTTGAGCCATTTTTAGCACAAATAAGATGCAACCCTTTAATTACTGGTATCAAATGTAATTCCATGGAAATTAAATTATCTGTGTATGCTGATGATGTATTAATATATATGTCTAACACCTCCTCATCATGGACTCCTTTTTAGAGGACATTAACAGATATTCCAATGTTTCTGGTTACAAACTCAATCTAAATAAAACTGAAGTATTACCATTAAATATTATTTTGTAGAAGTAACATGTTCCAAGATGCTAATTTTGTTTAGGCTCCTTGTAAAATTAAATTCTTTGTACTTGATTTGCTATCACTTATATGAAAACTATAGAATTCAAAATGTCCTCCCTATAAATAAGCTTTATTCACTACTAGCTTTTTGGTCTCCTTTGTGTATATCATGGTAGGGTCACTTAGAAATTTTAGAAGTAATGGTAGTACCTAATATTTAATTGTTACTCTTTATATTACCCTTCAATATTTCAATATTTAGGCAATTTGATACCATTTACTCATGTTTTTGTAGAATAATAAAATGTCTTGTATAGTATTGTCTAAGCTTAAGAGACCAAAGTGAGATGGTGGAGTCCCATTTCTTGATTTCAAATTCTATCACTGCATTCATTATTAGACAAGTATTTGCAGTCATGTTCAATTCTCCTGTGTTTTCCACTCCAGTAAGGGTTCAGATGGAAAATTCCTTCATAGATAATGTTCCTTTTGTGAAGCTGTCCAAATGTCCAATGTTAATTTCCTTAATACTTGCTTGTTATTGAAATTAGCATATAACACTGTTTCTAAACTACTTTTGCCAGATTATACTTCATCACAATGCTTTATTTCCTCGTTACTGTGGCACAAAAAGTACATAAAAAAATAAAAATAATTTTTTTTCTTGGAAACACATGAAAGATAAAGGCATGAACGTGATAATCAGATTTGAGACGGTATCTATAATTTTCCTTTTTTGACACTCCAAACCAAATATAAGTTACCAGATTTATTTGTTATGGATTACAATAAACTGTGTACATCCTCCTCTACTTATATGTCTAATATCTTGGTGAATTGCCAAAAATGTAAGTATTCTAAAACAAGATAATTTTCATAAACTAATTTGTAGCCATGCAGTTCAGAAATCTGCAACTGTCTACAAACTACTATTACTACATGAGCCTACTTTTGATAGATCTAAATCTGCTGTGGAACTTATGAGAGAAAATGTTATATGGCTCAGCTTTCACATATGTTCTTGGACAGCAGTTTGGGAGAAACTATTTTGTTCTTCCAGGTCCCGCAAACCACAAGTGTTATTCTTCATTTATAACAACACTGTTTATTACACAAATTGTGAAGATTTACTCAACTGCTTCCAGTATATGTGGGTCTTTGTACAAAGGAACATGAAACTTTGATAATATCTTATTTTAATGCCTTAATGTCTGTGTTAGACCTGTCAGCCCTAGGGTGGTCTTACCCCGTTTTTTTCTCTTTGCGCCTCATTTTTGCCACCATCTTTTTGTTGGACCTAGGTCTCTGGGCGCCTTACCACTGCCAAACAGTGCTGAGGTGCAGGTGCTCTCTCCTAATAATATGGCTGCCACAGGCCCCTGCTACTGCGGAGTGGCCATTGTACATGCACGCACCAGTAGTCAGGATCAGGCTGGGACATAATGTTACTGTATCCATGCCGTCCCGCCTCTGGGCCTCATAGACAGACATGACGGAAGCTTCTAGAACCTTCCAGCCCAGGGAGGAGTTATGTTTTGCCGCCTTTCAGGAGGGTCACCTGACCTAGGGGTATAAGAGGTTTGGAGGGAAACCTAGCTTGTCAGTTGGGGCACCACTGGACCTGGGGGAACCTCTGCCGGAGTACAGGCTGTTGGGCCTAGGGGGGAGACCTACACTACTGGTACTGACTGGGCTTAGGCACTGCTGTGCTAAGATAGATGAGGAACACCTTCCACCTGCTGACCTTGCCCAGCGTGAGGGGACCCAGGGAACCACCTCCAGCGTGCCTGCAGGGCACCTACCTGCCCCTTGTGCCCACCAATTCAACCCCCTTTCCCCTCAAGTAACCACCACTTAAGCAACTTCCATCAAACTACCGCAACTGAAATCCTGCGACCAGAAACTGCAACTCTTCACTACAACCTGTACACAGTGCTTTAAATGGGCCGGTACTCACCGGTACTGAGTACCGGCACTTCTAAATTTTCTGGCCTTCAGTACCGGCACTTCTCATTAGCCAGGGAGAGTACCGGTACCCTAATAGATGGCACTGCAGGCTCCGGTTATTTTTGTCCTCTAGCACAGGGTAGATGCCGCTCTGCTTCTCAGGAGCTTGAAAGCGCGCCAAGCCTCCTGCAGAGTCCCTGCTGGAGATTCCAGCGGCGCACATGTGAATGGCCAGAGACTGCAGGGGTCTAAGAGGGCTTGCCTTGCGTCACGCTGTGATTAACAGTGCAGGGTCTAGACAGACCCTTCACTGTCGATCACATGCGCAACGACTATTCAGCTGAAAGTGCTTTAGCCTCACCCCCGCCCCTCTCCATCAGGTGTGTAAATGGGTTGGGACCGGCACTCAGTCAGTAATCCAGTCTTATTTAGGATATTGATTGCACTGGCCGTTCTAAAGTGAGTGACAGCCCAACAAAATCCTCTGCCTTCGCCAAAGCCGTTTTTCTTTTCATCTTTTTGTTCAGGACAGGAGCTGCTTCTCTTTGTGGACGGAAGGAGTAGGGATGAATGTAAAAAGTGAGGTGGCAGGTTAAGGTAGGATTGCCACTTATCTTCAGATAAAAATACCAGATATTTGAGTTTTGAAATAATGAATCGTCTCAGAAATGGTATTTTAACACACATTTCTGTAAAGTCATAAATCTGGTGCATTTCTTAACTTGAATTTTCCAGATGGCAAATTTAGGGGATGAGTACAGCATATAGGGGAGAACTGGAGACAAGTACGGAAAAACCAGGGAGAAAATGTAAGACTTGTGGAGAGTAAGCAAAAGGTGGGAGGAAGAGGAGCAGAACTAGTGAGAGAAGCTCAGTAGATTTTAGACGGAATGTGGAGAGAGAGCGAGAGAGAGAGAGAGAGCGCGTGCGTGCATGTGTGTGTGCACGCTTGAGAGTATATAGTATTGTGCCACATAACAGTATGGCATTAAGAAGCAGCAAATATTACAAAACGAGAAACTGTTCACATATCATCCTTTTGGGTTTCATTTTGTGTAATGAGTTAACATGTTTCCTTTACATAAACACATTTCTCATGTGTTTTTCATAGTTGCTGCAACTGATATAGAAGTCATTATGTATCGTCATATGTTGCCCTAAGCCCCGCCCCTAGCCCCGCCCACACGCCACGCCTCTAGCTCATATTAATGAGTACCTGCACTTATTTTTTCCCATTTAAAGCACTGCCTGTACATGCAACTGGGGGATCACCAGGTAAAGCGCCGTGCCTCTAAGCGCTGGACCTTCACCCCGTGTGTCCTGCTGCCAGTGCTGATTCCCCCCCCAAGAACTGTTGCTGCCTGCTGGAGCGCTGTATCTGAGAAACGCTCCAGCGCTGATTTGGTCTCTTCACCCCAAGCGCGGTGCTCTGCGAACTGTTCCTTGCCGGTATCGTGGCCTAAAGAAGCGCTGTGTCAAGCATCACTGCCGTGGCCCCTGTGCGCTGTAAGGGAGGTGAGCGCTGAGGTCCCAGGTCGCCGTTGCCGCCCCGTGCCCTGCTGTGAAGACGGGCGCTGCCTGCCAAAATCACCGCCGCGGCCCCTGCACCACGAGTAAAGGAAGCGCTGCGTGCGAGCTCACCGCCGCGACCTCGGGGTCGCTGGAGAAGCGCTGGGCCCAAGTCACCGCTGAGCCAGGACGGGCGCTGCCATACGCCCAAGATCACCGCCGCAGCCCTGCCAAGGCCGCGCCAGGCCTGCAAGCGCGAAGAGAGGCGTTGCTAGGCAACCGGGGCGCCGCCGCGTCATAGGCCGCGCCCCCAGGAATCCGCGCACCGATTGGCTCCCGGGCCAGAGCTGTGGAGGGAGCCGGAGGCCTGCGGCCGACTGCATCTACGGGGTACCGGGGGCCGGAGAAGAGCCTTGCCGGCCCCCTCCTTCCCCAAAGCCAGGATTTCTCCCCCTTCAAACGCTGCAGACCTGCCTTCCCCGCCCAGGGCCCCGCATGAGAGCGGAGCGGGCCGGCCGGGGAGGAGGCGTCCGGCGCTGGGAACGTCCCGCCAGTCTCGGGGACAACGAGGTGAGCCCTGGAGGCCCTGGGGGGGATTCCACGCAGCATGGAGGCCTCATGTTAGCAGCGCTACCCCCGCCTTTCGTCCAGAGTGGACTGAGAGGGGCAGTAGCCCTCATTCTGCTGAGTTGACTGCCCCCTCCATGTTTAAATGCAGAAGGCCGGTACCGGTCAGGCCTGCTCACTGAATGTTATTTCCTGCCTGATAGGTATTCTATGTGCCACATCGCTGAAGGCTCTGTGTTACCTGCCCTACACGGGGAAATTGCCTTAAAAGTGAAACCCCGCTTGTTAAATGTTCCTTCAATGAAATACCTACACAAGGGAGGTTACATGGTTGACAGGGATTAAGCAATGTTTCTCGTGTTAATCACATACCTGCATTAAGTCCCTTATTGATTGAAATGTTACCAATGTTGTGTGCATATCTACATTAAGATCTTCATTGAATTGAACGTACCTGAATGAACTTGAGCCTCAGTTTTAACATGCAATCAATTACAAACGGTGATACTTGCTTTTACAAGGTTAATACTACTGCCTTTTTGCCTGCATAAAGTTCTAATGTTTTAAGGTACTGGAATGAATTTATCTACGTTCCATAATGAAATGAATTTAATGTTGCACTGTGATTACTTGCCCTATCTACTGCTCTAACTTGAACCAGATAAAGAGTCTTGTTTTATCAAACAGCCTGGTGTGGTGTCTCCTTATTGTGTGCGCATTACTGGGTCAGTGTGAGTGTGTGCTGCACAACTGCTTAACACATTGCCTTCGGTTGCCTTCCTGCCTCGCGCCAAGCTACCGTGTCGGAATCGGTGACCCCGGTTCTAACAGTCTGTCAATATTGAAAGCTCCTTTTGGCTAAATGTTCACTAACACTTAAGTTTTTTATTTCCTATAAACTTTAATATCATTTTTCTTGGTTTAGTACTATCACCAAATCTACATGAATAAATAATACATTGTTGGATCTTTTTCTTGATATAGCTTTTGAACAGATTACTGCTTCATGGAAAGATTCTTCCATTGTATTTTTATTTTTTGGGTGAAATAGTATCTGTGATAAGCATATAATGAGTACAATGTCCGCTCAAAATATTCAAGCTAAGAGTAGTCAGTCTTATTATAGTTACCCTTTATTACTTATTCATCTGATGCTACATTTAAACTCTCTTTTCCTTTATATCCTTTACTTTTTTCTATTTCTACTAGGCTTCTCTTTGTTTCTTTTTAAAAAAAAGAGGTTATATTTTAGAATAATGCAATTTGTTTTATTATATGTTTCTTGAACTATAAATCGTTATTTAATACGTTTATGATGACAATTCTTTATTTATATTTTTCTACTTGATTGTATTCTTCTTTTACTAACCTCAATAAATATCATATTACACTAAAAAACATATTTTAGCCAGGCCTAATTTTGCACAGAGTTCCGTAATATTGCAGGTACATGTGCGGTCAAAGGTGGCCAGCCCAGATATGAAAATCACCAAAGATATGCAAATTGGCTGCCAATATCAATAATAACTAAATAAGTTCAAATTGAGCTGAACTAAAGTTAATGTATGGACCAGAGGATGATAAAGAATACTAGTATAAGTTATAAGATGGAGTTAAAACATGCTTAAAGCCGAAACACTCAGCTGAAGAGAACATGTCTAGGATTTAAGGTAGAATTGTGACTAATTATTTTAAAATCTATTGCTAATCTGTCCCCTCTTTTGTGGCTTCAATGTACATGGAGTACTTGGCAAACATCTGGGATAGCCAGAGGCAGATCATGATCTGCCTCTGGCTATCATACTTCCACATTTCCATTAGGAACAAAATATTTATATTTCAGTAAGTCATACAGTTCAAATTTGTTTTTGGCTAATGTACATATATTTAAAGGAACATCGTGTATCTCTGTTCCCATTTTCCCTGCAACTTATTTCTCACCAAAGTTTTCGCATTATGGTCGAAATGTGCCTGTTTGATATCCCTATTCAAGTTGAAGTAAGTGGATTGAGATTCACTAGTTCTTGATGTGTATAGGGTAAACATTTTACATCCGATAATCTTCGGGCAGCCTGGCTGATGCTGGGTGCTGGCAGAGCACAGATGGACGCAGACAGGTTTTTTTTGTTCATGTGTCCTGCTCAGTCCATCTACCCAACCCAACTTTTATCTTAAGTGATACTGTATATAGCAAGGCATTCTCCACACACACAGCAAAGATCAAAAAGAGGTGTACCCTGGATATTTACGACCACTTGTGACAGAGATCAGAAAGAGACAAAAGTTGGCTACCCTTCAAAGAAACTCTTCATCCTTGACAACAGACACTGCAGTCCTCCCCCTTCGCTTCCCTGCAACCTATCAAATGGCAGAACAGAAAGACTAATAACAGCACTCTAGATCAGAAAAGACCTAAACAACTTATAAAGGAAAGCCTGTCTCCTCTGTCCTCACTTTAGAATCTTGTTATCAATCTTCCCATCTCAGGAATGGCAGTAATACACTTCTGCTATCTGCGGAAAGCAACCTCATCTCCATCTTGTACACATGCTCAGGGTCCGACCAGGGTTTTCCAAATTGGAAACCTCTGGTTTATTCAGACACACATGTACTGCATACAAGTACATGCTCAGTGCTCTGGATCCTGGTACTAGGATTCTGGGTACACCTTGAGCAGCATGACTTTCAGATGGATGGACCAGTAGGTTGACTTCCATAAGACTCAGGTAAAAAGGCCTGGTCATTTACAAAACTTGGTATGGTGCCACCCCTGCACTCCACATGTGAAAACTCTGAGAAGAGCCAGTAGCCCTCCCTTCACTGTGAGAGCTTGCTGTGTCCACCGCTCCAGGCTTAGGACAAGTTCAGAGTCCATCATAGTCATATGCAGGCCATGGCGTTCGCACACACTAAATCAGTGTGAAGCAAGGCCATATTCCCAAAAACATTATCACACTATCTTGCAGTTTTGGGCATGTCAGGCAGGAAATATGTGTGTACATCATGGAGGAGCCATTCTAGTTCAACACCATGTTCCCATGATGAGATTTGTTTTAAAATGAATATTACAGTATAGTAGACCAGAAATCATTCATATATCTCTGCAAACTTATCTGCTTCTCTAGTTGCCAATCAACCAACAAGATGTGTTTCACGGAACTGCACATGGTGCATGTGCCCTACTATCACCAACTAATCTCTTTTAATAGATGTGCTCCTTTTGCATCCAGCAAAGACTTTAAGTTAAATGGATCATAGCCCAGTGTTATTCCTGTCATCCTCAGGGTGGTCTTCACCCAAACGTTTTGCTTGCTTACCTCCTCTTTCTGCTGCGTTTTTGTGTTGGCCTTAGGACTCTGAGCACTTTACCACTGCTAACTCTTAAAGTGCCTGAGCTTCTCCCCTAAATATGGTAACACTGGTGTACACAATTGGCATATTTAGTTTACTTGTAGGTCCCTTGTAAAGTGGTATACCATACACCAAGGGCCTGTTAATTAAATGTTACAAGTGGGCCTGCAGCACTGATTGTGCCACCCACACAAGTAGCCTTTCAAACCTGTCTCAGGCCTGCCATTGCAGGGCCTGTATGTGCAGTTTACTGCCACTTCGACTTAGCATTTAAAACTACTTACAAAGTCTGCAACTCCCCTTTTATTACACATAAGCCACCTCCAAGGTAGGCCCTAGCTAGCACATAGGGGCAGGGTACTGTGTAAGTAAAAGGTAGGACATGAACTGCTAAGTTTTGCATGTCCTGGTAGTGATAAAAACCCAAATTCGTTTTTTTGCTACTGTGAGGCCTACTCCTCTCATAGGTTGGCATTGGGAATTCCTTAATCCACTTTTAAGCTGTATTACTGATCAGAAAGAAGTAGCTGCATCATGTGTGATATCATTGGAATGGTAATGATAAATCCTCTTAAATGGAAAAGTTGGATTTAACATTACTATTTTAGAAATGCCACTTTTAGAAAGTATTACAGCAAACAAATGATGGACGGAATGCTGACAATGCAAACATTCTCCCCCAGTCAAAAGATCTGGGTTAAATCCATCGTTCTTTTGCCCACTATGCCACCCCAGTTTGGACCAAGCCATATGCAAATCAGTCTTGACCCTGTGCCCCATGGGAACAGTCCAGACCGAACTGCCAGGCCAGGTCCTCCCTGGACCAGAAACAAGCATCCTGGGACCGGTTTCAGGGTATGTCACCCTTCTTCAGCCAGGCTAGCTTGAATCCAGTGGCACAGTGAGCAAGGGACCCACGTCTGGGCATACCCATCCCACTTAGGGCGAAAAGTGTTACAGCAAACAAATGATGGACGGAATGCTGACAATGCAAACATTCTCCCCCAGTCAAAAGATCTGGGTTAAATCCATCGTTCTTTTGCCCACTACGCCACCCCAGTTTGGACCAAGCCATATGCAAATCAGTCTTGACCCTGTGCCCCATGGGAACAGTCCAGACCGAACTGCCAGGCCAGGTCCTCCCTGGACCGGAAACAAGCATCCTGGGACCGGTTTCAGGGTATGTCACCCTTCTTCAGCCAGGCTAGCTTGAATCCAGTGGCACAGTGAGCAAGGGACCCACGTCTGGGCATACCCATCCCACTTAGGGCGAAAAGTGTTACAGCAAACAAATGATGGACGGAATGCTGACAATGCAAACATTCTCCCCAGTCAAAAGATCTGGGTTAAATCCATCGTTCTTTTGCCCACTACGCCACCCCAGTTTGGACCAAGCCATATGCAAATCAGTCTTGATCCTGTGCCCCATGGAAACAGTCCAGACCGAACTGCCAGGCCAGGTCCTCTCTGGACCGGAAACAAGCATCCTGGGACCGGTTTCAGGGTATGTCACCCTTCTTCAGCCAGGCTAGCTTGAATCCAGTGGCACAGTGAGCAAGGGACCCACGTCTGGGCATACCCATCCCACTTAGGGCGAAAAGTGTTACAGCAAACAAATGATGGACGGAATGCTGACAATGCAAACATTCTCCCCCAGTCAAAAGATCTGGGTTAAATCCATTGTTCTTTTGCCCACTACGCCACCCCAGTTTGGACCAAGCCATATGCAAATCAGTCTTGACCCTGTGCCCCATGGGAACAGTCCAGACCGAACTGCCAGGCCAGGTCCTCCCTGGACCGGAAACAAGCATCCTGGGACCGGTTTCAGGGTATGTCACCCTTCTTCAGCCAGGCTAGCTTGAATCCAGTGGCACAGTGAGCAAGGGACCCACGTCTGGGCATACCCATCCCACTTAGGGCGAAAAGTGTTACAGCAAACAAATGATGGACGGAATGCTGACAATGCAAACATTCTCCCCCAATCAAAAGATCTGGGTTAAATACATCGTTCTTTTGCCCACTACGCCGCCCCAGTTTGGACCAAGCCATATGCAAATCAGTCTTGACCCTGTGCCCCATGGGAACAGTCCAGACCGAACTGCCAGGCCAGGTCCTCCCTGGACCGGAAACAAGCATCCTGGGACCGGTTTCAGGGTATGTCACCCTTCTTCAGCCAGGCTAGCTTGAATCCAGTGGCACAGTGAGCAAGGCACCCACGTCTGGGCATACCCATCCCACTTAGGGCGAAAAGTGTTACAGCAAACAAATGATGGACGGAATGCTGACAATGCAAACATTCTCCCCCAGTCAAAAGATCTGGGTTAAATCCATCGTTCTTTTGCCCACTACGCCACCCCAGTTTGGACCAAGCCATATGCAAATCAGTCTTGACCCTGTGCCCCATGGGAACAGTCCAGACCGAACTGCCAGGCCAGGTCCTCCCTGGACCGGAAACAAGCATCCTGGGACCGGTTCCAGGGTATGTCACCCTTCTTCAGCCAGGCTAGCTTGAATCCAGTGGCACAGTGAGCAAGGGACCCACGTCTGGGCATACCCATCCCACTTAGGGCGAAAAGTGTTACAGCAAACAAATGATGGACGGAATGCTGACAATGCAAACATTCTCCCCCAGTCAAAAGATCTGGGTTAAATCCATCGTTCTTTTGCCCACTACGCCACCCCAGTTTGGACCAAGCCATATGCAAATCAGTCTTGACCCTGTGCCCCATGGGAACAGTCCAGACCGAACTGCCAGGCCAGGTCCTCCCTGGACCAGAAACAAGCATCCTGGGACCGGTTTCAGGGTATGTCACCCTTCTTCAGCCAGGCTAGCTTGAATCCAGTGGCACAGTGAGCAAGGGACCCACGTCTGGGCATACCCATCCCACTTAGGGCGAAAAGTGTTACAGCAAACAAATGATGGACGGAATGCTGACAATGCAAACATTCTCCCCCAGTAAAAGATCTGGGTTAAATCCATCGTTCTAGGCCCAGATCTCTGTACTGGGGTGAATGTATGACATTGTTCTGCATTCTGTCCATCAACTGTTGTTTTTGCATTTGTCACCCCGAGTGGGACGGGTATGCCCAGACGTGGGTCCCGTGGAATCAAGCTATCCTGGCTGAAGAGGGGTGATACCCCGAAACCGGTCCTAGGATGCTTGTTTCCAGTCCAGGGAGGACCTGGCTTGGCAGTTCGGGCTGGACTGTTCCCATGAGGCACAGGGTCAAGACTGATTTGCATATGGCTGGGTTCAAACTGGAATGGCATGGTGAGCAAAAAACGATGGATTTAGGCCCAGATCTCTGTACTGGGGTGAATGTATGACATTGTTCTGCATTCTGCCCATCAACTGTTGTTTTTGCATTTGTCACCCCGAGTGGGACGGGTATGCCCAGACGTGGGTCCCGTGCTCTCCATGCCACTGGAATCAAGCTATCCTGGCTGAAGAGGGGTGAAACCCCGAAACCGGTCCTAGGATGCTTGTTTCCAGTCCAGGGAGGACCTGGCTTGGCAGTTCGGGCTGGACTGTTCCCATGAGGCACAGGGTCAAGACTGATTTGCATATGGCTGGGTTCAAACTGGAATGGCATGGTGAGCAAAAAACGATGGATTTAGGCCCAGATCTCTGTACTGGGGTGAATGTATGACATTGTTCTGCATTCTGTCCATTAACTGTTGTTTTTGCATTTGTCACCCCGAGTGGGACGGGTATGCCCAGACGTGGGTCCCGTGCTCTCCATGCCACTGGAATCAAGCTATCCTGGCTGAAGAGGGGTGAAACCCCGAAACCGGTCCTAGGATGCTTGTTTCCAGTCCAGGGAGGACCTGGCTTGGCAGTTCGGGCTGGACTGTTCCCATGAGGCACAGGGTCAAGACTGATTTGCATATGGCTGGGTTCAAACTGGAATGGCATGGTGAGCAAAAAAACGATGGATTTAGGCCAGATCTCTGTACTGGGGTGAATGTATGACATTGTTCTGCATTCTGTCCATCAACTGTTGTTTTTACTTTTAGAAAGTAGGCATTTTCTCTGCTCTCACTGCTCTGTGTGCCTGCAGCCTGTCTCCAATATACGTCTGTAGTGGGTGACAATTGCACTTTATGCATTCCCTCTAGACAGCCACAAACACAGGAAGGTGAGGTGTGTCTGCATATTCATCTGTAGTCTGATGGCTCTTCCTGAGCAGGAAGGGAGGGGGGAGCTGACACTTGCACCTGAATAGGCAGTGTCCTGCTTCCCACACAAAGGGCTGATGACCCCCTACTGATAGCCTGGAACCAGGGCTGGGTAGAAAGGGCCTGTGTGCATTTCAAAGACCATTCTTTGACCCTATATGGAGTATTTTTGTGGTGTTTTCATTGTCTTACTCTGTGTGCATGTGTTACACAAATACTTTACACATTGTCTCTTTAGATAAGCCTGACTGCTCTGTGCCAAGCTACCAGAAGGTGAGCACAGGTTATCCTTTAGTGTGCATCTAGCTTATCCTGACTAGAGTGGTGGTTCTTGCTTGGACAAGGTGCATACCTCTGCCAACCAGAACCCCTATTTTTAATACCCCACATGTCATGAGAAAAAGGTCTGGAGGACAAATTTTTCCAGTACTGGGCGCTTGACTCTGGAACCCCCATACCACTTTGTCTTTGGACAATTAAAAAATTGCTAGATGTTCATCCAACAATTACACACATCTACTTTCTTACTGTGGCAAACAATGTCCTCTTAATGGCACAAAAGCCACAAAATAGTGAACGTTTGTGCTTTAAAAAAATAATCTTGCATTAAATTAGAGCACATAAGGAATTATGAGATTCAAAGAGAAGTTCACAATATCACAACTTTCTCCTTGATTCTTCATGTATTTTTTTGTTAAGAGTTGTGCTGGCTCAGCGTAAAGCCTAGCATTCTGATCTAATTTACTGTGCTTGGCTGCGCCGGGGCTGAATGGGGTTTGTGCATTTCTTTTTAACGTCTTCAGTGCATACATTAACTTGAAAAGTCTCCAAATTAGTGCACTGCCTGCAGACAGCAAAGCTCGGAAACACAGGGCAGTAATTGCCTCTTCCTGTTTTGGAGCTTTGTTGTTAGCAAAACATGCAACAACTCAGATATTTTTGAGTTAAAGTAAGCACTGAAGATGTGAAAAAGAAACACACAGACCACTTCCCTTTGGTGCTGCACAGTAAAAGGGACCTCGAGAAAACCCAAGGCAGGCATGCTTTCTCTGTTTCCACCTTGTGGAGGCCTGTTTATGGGGAAGTCTCAAAGTGCAGATTAGCAAGTCACCTTGCTGCGCTATACTGCGTGACAGGGAAAGGGCAGAAATGCACTGTATTTAAGGCAATATGGCGCATTCCTGTCCTTTCCCTTGCGCTGGCGAACTTTGACAGCTGAGCGCCAACGTTGGCACCCTTGCACCATGGTGCACGGGTGCCTGTGTTGCATGCAGGATTGTTTTTGTGCAGGAAGGAACGCCTTCTTCACAAAAACAATTCTGGGATTCATATTCCTCTTTCCAAGTGTTCTGCGGAATGCAGCACACATAGAAAGAGGAAGAAACGAGGAGAAATAGAGATATTTCCCCTCGTTATGCCTTCCCTAGGAAGATGTATGATTTTGGTGCATCCCCAGGTTTACAAGTTCTTGTACATCTGGAGATGTGTCAAAATCCATGGGCATTGTCTGGGAACACCCTCGCAATGCCCATGGAATGCTTTCCCAATGCAACACAGCGATTTGCACTATGTTGCATTACAAGTGGCTTTGCGTGGCTTCAAAAAGGTGTCTAACAGTTTGCGTCACTCTTGCACAACGTTGAGTGGTTCGAGAGCGACGCAAACGGCCTCATAAATAGGCCCCGTGTTGTCTAAGGTTTATGCATTAACTGAGAATTTCTGAGCTATATGCATGAACTTTAGACATGTCAAAAGCAAAAAAATAACATGTGTGAAGCTCTGCGCTTAGCCAACACAGCTCTTCATGATATGGCCCTAGAACATCAACACAAGGACTGCAGAATTAGTTTTTGTACTAGTTTTGTTTCGTATATGTTAATATTTTCCGAATATATCGATGACTAATGAGGGCCTGATCATGGTCATGAAATGTTAAGTGAACGAAGTATCGGGGCAAAATATGGTATTTTGCCACATGTAGTGCAGTAAAGAATTGTAGCCTCTAAACGCTTGGTCGATCCTACTTTTTCTATATTTTATTTTATATTCATAGTAACGCTTGTCGAATGCTTAACGAATTTCTGTTCTCGTCTGCTGCTTATCCTGCAGGCAGGATTAAGAAGACGTTTACCTTTCCTCTTGGTGTATATTTGTTCTCTATCACACTGTGGTAAATACCTCTGGCGCAGCATGTTCCTTTAAGAGGTGTGTAAATAACCGAGCTCCAGCTGCTAGTCTGATGATGTGTGAAGCGATGAGTTCATTATATTTTTATAACCCATTTACCCTCCTGAAGCAAAGCCTCGTTGTTTTTATTGCCTGTACTTCCCATTACGGCGCTAGGAGCAATTATATAGGCATACAACAACAAAAAAATCATTTTGTAGACTACATTTGCCGAAAATAATCAAAAGATATCCACGTCAGGCAATTGTATAACGATGTCCTCAGAGAGTATTTACATGTGAGAGCATCACCAACAAACTTCGCTGCACTTATCAAAACTGACACGGAGAGAGACTATAACCTGAGACCAGGGTGACCATTACAGCATCCTCACTGGTGATCTCTCTGCACAGAATTTTTCAAATAGTGCTCTTCATGGTTTTGAGCATTGTAGGAGTCACTGTAGTTCCTCTTTAACCACATGGAGCTGCACTTGCGTTGTTAAATCCCCCTTCAGGATCTGGTTGTCTCATTGTAATGAATACTTCTATCACCCTTAGAGTGGGCTTCAGGTTTCTCTTGATTGGATGACTTCTTTCTCTATTTCGCTTTGCTACTCCTGATTCAAAGGCTCCGTTGGTGTAGCTCCAGTGACGTAACTGAAGCGTGGGACTATATAAGTAAACAATAGTGGTTTTCATGTACACACCCCTTGTTGTACGGGAAAGTTGGAAGAGACCAACAGGATCACATGGGGTAAATTAAAAAATGGTGGGACTGCTAAGGGTGGTCAGGGAGATAAGATTGAGGACCCGCCAAAGCAAGTCACCAAGCAACTCACACTAAGACTGTGTCCGTGTCTGTTACTGTGAGCTAGGCCTCAGAACATGGTGTGCCTCTTAGTACGAGGACAGCGCCTCATCATTGGCCACGACACAACACTGGCGACGAGCGTGGTCCACATTTCACCCCAGTGTGCTGCAAGCTGCTTCGGGCAATGAATTACATCACAGACGGAATGGGGGTAAAACGTCGCTTTATTAGCAACAATCAATTCAATTACAATATTGCAAGCAAGATTAACACAACTCAAATGTAACCCCCCGCCACCCCTACTTGATCCCCCATGAATTTTCCCCATATTGATCCCTCATGAATTTTCCCCCATATTGATCCCCCATGCCATATTGATCCCCCATGAATTTTCCCCCATATTGAAACTCGTCCTCAACCCCTTAGTTTGTCCCCCTTCCTACCTCCTGCCTCATTCCTCTGTAATCTGTTTTCCCTCTGTCCTAAACTATTCTGCCTACCCCAACCCTTCCTGCCTGCCTAAATCCCGTCCAAATCTGCCTAAAGGAAAAAACTAAGCCTCACTTAAAACTGGAAAAAGCCCACCCTAGCTCCTAGGAAACCTAAAAACGAAACTAAAGGGAGGGTGGGAGGGGCCCGAAAACCAAACGCTGCCGCCTACCTGCCTCACAGGGACCCCCAACTGACAGCAATTAGAACGCGGCGTTTGAACACGCGGCGTTCTAAAGCAGGCGCCTAGCCTGCACGCGCTCGCTCTGGGCCATTCCATTGGCCCGAAGCTGCCCGGGGGTGGACATTCTTTAATTGCCACCCCGAAGCCCCCTATCGGGCAATGAATTACATCACAGACCGAATGGGGGTAAAAGGTTGCTTTATTAGCAACAATCATTCAATTACAATATTGCAAGCAAGATTAACACACCTCAAATGTAACCCCCCGCCACCCCTACTTGATCCCCCATGAATTTTCCCCATATTGATCCCCCATGAATTTTCCCCCATATTGATCCCCCATGCCATATTGATCCCCCATGAATTTTCCCCCCATTGAAACTCGTCCCCAACCCCTTGGTTTGTCCCCCTTCCTACCTCCTGACTCATTCCTCTGTAATCTGTTTTCCCTCTGTCCTAAGCTATTCTGCCTGCCCCAACCCTTCCTTCCTGCCTAAATCCCGTCCAAATCTGCCACCAGGAAAAAACCCTGAACAGGCGCTTTTCCTGCTCCCCCCCCCCAATTGTTTGAATTTGCAAATTTCCCCATTTGAGACAAAGTAAATTCAGCATTTATACCCAAACCATAAGTAAAAATATTTAATAAGAATGCCATAAACATGAAAAAACATTTACCTCAATGCCGCTCCAACAGATGAAAACGATTAGGAATTCATAAGAAATAACTGGAATATATAAAAATGTATTTGACAAAAAGAGAAAGACTGTTGCCAATACAGCCCTTAACCCCAAGGGTGCAACCCCAACAAATCAGATAACTTTTCTTTAATATTCACTAAATACAATTTGTTTGCTATGAACGAAAGGTGAACCCCATCCGGCCTAAAAAATTGAAAATCATCCTTGCTGGTATCTTCATGAGCTAACTAACTAATTCCATTAATAATGGAGAAACGATGAAGTTCTCTATTGACCTTTCTCCTGGCTCTGTCAACTGCTTGGTATCAGAGCAGTTAAGATCAGTTTTGTGGTAGGCCAAGACATGGTGATTCGTTCTAGGTCAGCTTTTATCTCAATAAGTAGGCCCAGGCCCGAAAGTTGCACCAAATCGTTTTCCCCCAAATAAATAAGAAGTACATCAGGGCATGGTTTAGAAGAAAGTAACTCATTTAACAAAGGTAACAATTGACCCCAACGCATGCCACCTTTTCCCCACCATTCAATCTTGATGTCCTTGAAACTAAAGCCTAGGTTCAGTCCATAATGGTTCCTTTCAGCCTGCTTGGCTGCCCACTTAATAAAGGAATGTCCAACGATCCAGACGCTTGCCATGGATGCCGGTTGTGTCAACAGGGTACCTAAAAGGAAAAGATGTTAGGAAGGCCAAAACAGATCTATCACTCGTCTAAATTTCTAACATACTTTAAACAGCAATTAGATGACCAACGGCCTAAACATTTCAACTGTTGTAGCGAAAAACCCCCTCTAACAGCTTCTGAAGCCGCGCCTATTCTAAATGAGTGCGTACCAAATTCCATAGGGTTGAGACCCAACATACGTAAAGCTTTCCGCAAGACTGCTAAAATTTGTGGAGCTGTTAAAACAGAACCATCCTGGTGCTTAAAAACAAGTTCCTGCGAATATGGGTTCGCTGCCTTAAATTGGAACCAAGCTGAAATTGGGCAAAGCGGGCCACTGAGCTTCGGCAATACCACAGTAGCCCCTTTACCTTTCTGATCTGTTTTTCAGGATTCCAATAGAATACGTAGAGACTGTTTTGAGGTTGAAACATTAGAAGCTTTGAGCCCTTGAGAGGAAGAGTTACCCAATAACTCTGAGATCCTGAAGGCTCCAAAAAATAACCATAACATGCAAAGCTTGAATAACAAAAATTCAAAATGGGAATAGCAAATTTTTTGCAAAATTGATATGATGTTGCCCAGTAATGAAAGAGATATAGGTTTTCTCAATACTGTACCGCGCTTCTTTATTTTAGACCAACATTGTAAAATTCTCTTACCCAGCTCACCTCACCTACAGATGGATCATAACCCCAAAAACACTTACCATAGAATGAAACGCCTGACAGTTTACCAGCAATTGTAGTGGCTGATATATTCCTTTCAATATTGTCCAAAACGAAACGCAAAGTATCATTGTTACGATTTATACAACCTAATTCATCATTGCTTCGACAAACAGCACCTAGATGTAGGATTTCAGCCCAAGCTCTTCTGTAAGCCAAATGTGTACTGTAAGCAAGAGAGGGTTCAACCAATTGCCGTATCTTCAATCTGCTAGATCCCATACCTCTTGAGGAATCTGAGTTTTCACCGGGTCTGCTCCGGGTGCCAAACCACGGAATCTCTGCCACTGGGAACGAGATAACGCATCTGCTATATTATTATCCAAACCTGGAACATGCTTAACTCTAAACGTTACATTGAACATCAGGCAACCGAGCATGAATCTCTGCAATAGTTTTAGCAGACGCCTATCTTTGGCCCTTTGACCATTAACCAGGTCAACCACAGGTTTGTTGTCAACATGAAAAAGAACGGTTTTATTTGCTAACAATGTGCCCCAAACGGCCAATGCTACCATTAGGGGAAAGAATTCCAGAAATGCTATACTACGCTTTTCTGTAATCCATTTATTTGGCCATGTTTCAGCACACCACTTGCCATCCCAGAAGAGCCCAAAACCATTGCCTCCTGATACATCAGAGAAAATCTGAATAGACCATACAAAACTTTTATCTAAAGACCAAATGGTGACTCCATTGAAGACTTTAAGAAACATAATCCATACTTCAAAGTCAGCTCTCATAGAAAGAGACACTCGAACTCTGTGATGAGGTAAGGTAATACCTGACATAGCAAAACCTAACCATCGACAAAAGGACCTACCAGCTTTCACCACCTTGCAAGCAAAATTTAGATGACCCAACAATCGTTGCTTCTCAAACAACGTGAGCTTTTGAGATAACCTAGCATGTTCCAAGAAATCCATAATCTCTTTTACTTTTGCTGCTGGCAATCTGGCCTCCATTTTAATTGTGTCAATTTTAATGCCCAGAAAAGTGAGACAAGTCGCAGGGCCCTCTGTTTTCTCTTCAGCCAGAGGCACACCTGATTCTTTGGTTAGAGTCTGAAAGAACTGAAGCGCTCTACCACATTGTTGAGTCTTTGTTACACCAACAAACAGAAAGTCATCCAGATAATGCGATACTTGAACATGACCTGATCTAAAAGAGAAAACCCATTGAAGAAATGAGCTAAAATCCTCAAACAATTGACAAGAAACTGCACAATCCATAGGCAAAACTTTATCGACAAAATAATGCCATCAAAATAGATACCAAGCAATGCAAAATCCCTTGGGTGTACAGAGAGTAATCTAAAAGCTGATTTAATGTCGCACTTTGCCAATTCCGCATGTGAGCCGGCTTTTCTCACCAGTTCAAGAGCCACATCAACTGAAGCAAACTGTACCATAGTATCTTCTTTAGCTATGAAATCATTTACTGCCCAACCTTGTGGCCATGACAAATGCTGTATCATGCGAAATTCGCCCTGTGTCTTCCTCGGAACAACTCCCAAGGGAGAAATGATAAGGTCGGGAAGAGGCCAAGTAGAAAAAGGACCAGCCATTCTGCCTTCAGCAATTTCTGAATGCAATTTCTTAGCAATAATATGTGGGTATTAATAAGCAGACTTCAAATTTAGAGCAAACCTGTGGCATCTAGGACCTTGGTACCCCAGACGGAAACCTTCCTTGAAACCCCACTCCAACTTCAAAGCTTTGTCCTGCATAGGGTAGAACTGCAGCCAATAACATAGCTTAGGAATATCAATTGGGGTAACTGCCCTTGTAGTGAGGTTGGAATGTATTACCCCGCCCTCTACCCTGACCAACGGCATACCCTTGGGTCTGTTCGCTGAAACACTGCAAAATGGCATGTTTACCACCACATTTTGAACACTCGTGTCTGTATTTACAGGGATTCTTGTGGCAGTACCCTCGGTTAAAATTCCAGCAAGCTTCCGGAATGAATGATTGAGGTTTTGCCCAAGAACCCACCCCTCCCGGGGTGGGTCTGTTAAGAAAAGGCCGGTGAGTAATAGCAAGCCCGCTAGCAGTGTGCACGGTAGGAGGAGACCTCTGTGGATACATCCATTGAACCCATAACTCGTTATCAACCTCCCCCCAGGGTTTATCGGGAACAAGGACTAGCCGGGCTCTAAATTCCTCATCATAATGGAGCCACGCAAAACTCCCAAATTCGGACTGAGCCTTCCTGATTGTATCCAAGTATTTAAAAATAGATACTGAACGATCTGGAAATTTTTCGCAATAAACACTTGCGAAAATCAGAAATGCTGAGGTCCACGAGTCTATATTGGTAGGAACTCTAGGTCTTTTAGCTAATTCCCAAGCCTCTTCCCTGGAACCTTCTTTAGATTGAATTTCCCCGTGAAGCAACTTAAAGACATCAACAAACTCACCTTTCCAAATTTTTTCCCTGGTACTCTTGCTCAAATGTGAACTGAGGGGCATAGATAAACCCATGTATGGGAGCCTTTTTAAACCCGCTATTTTTTCCTTATCTTCTTGAACTTTAGAAGCTGCGTCATACTGAGCAGCTTTGTCAGATACCGGTATTTCACTCTTGTCCTTACCAGTACTATGAGGTAACGGTTGCTGTACTTCTGAAGATGCCTCACAATGGCAGCACACTTTAGCCCCTGTATTCTTATCATTAACCAACTTCTCTTCTGCTTTACGCTTTAGCATTACCACAAGGATGACCACAATTCGACTCACCTGACTGAAAGGGCTTGTCCAGCGCTGAAAACGCCTTATTGGTAGCACTTTCGTTGGTGCTGGTATAACGTCTGAAGTCCATGGGCGTCCGCAGAAATTTTTCCAGGGGGGGGCAAAATGTTAACGCCATCACCATCCTCCGACATGATGTGTGCCATATCATCCTCAAAAGGATGAATGCAAGTGGTGACCCACTGGAGTTTGAATGCTATATGTAACTGACACTAAGGTCTTTGTGGTATGACCATCAACACACTTCGTTCTATATATTAGAGACAGAAACTGCTAGACTGCATAGCGCACGCACAAAATGTGGTTGCACGAACCTAAATCACAGCCAAAGCTCAACACTTACCCCAAAAAAATCCCATAGAAGGTTCCATTTGAACCACAGCTTCACTTAGTTTCACAAAGCACAGAAAGCAGCCTGCAGGATTCTGTACCCCAGTTCCAAATTCGGCAGCTCTGGCCATAGTGCCACATCTTCTCCCCCACTGAACACCATACTCTACCACTAAAAGAAACTCGCACTGCCTTTAGATGCAATCCAATTGTGTCCCGCTATAAACGCCTGGAAGCAACTCAATTCAAATTATGCACTAGACAAGAGTAATCTTCTGTCTGAAAAAACAGTAACAACCTCCTGGAAAAAGCAAACACTCACAGGGAATGCAAGACTAAGTAAGGTATGTGAAATGTAAGCATGGAACAACATGCTTACCTTAATGCTTGTGCACTTGTTATTCAGAAATCAATGTGTGTTTTTGCCTGAAAAGCTAAGGACATGACTACAGGGCCCGGAAGGGACCCGTTTCAATGTCCATTGCTTAGATCCTTACAAAACATAAGGAGTATGGTTTTAAAAGACCACATTCATGAACATAAAGCTGCAGTACACTACACATTTCATAAACTACTAAAAGGAAAACAGCTGATAAGGATCACATGAAACATTTTCTACACCACGCATTAACCAGATATCGCAGTACCTCCAGGAATGGTGAACTTCCTCACCTGAGGAAAAAAATGCCATTCAAAGACGAGAAAAATGAAAGTAATGCTGCCTTCACTGGGAAAGTCTGTTGGCGCTAAGGTGTTTGGTTGTGAATAAAACCAATCTGGCAACTTTTTGACCACTCTGTCTTGCTCATCCATCCAGCCATTTATCCTTTCACTCATCCAGCCACCCTTTCACGTACTCATCCATCCACCTAGTCACTCATCCTTCCACACATTCACCCTTTCAGACATCCAAACATCCATCCTCCCTTTCTCTCTCAATCGACCCTTTCACTTAGCCATCCACCCAACCATCCATCTACTCATCCACTCATGAATCCATCCATTGACCCTATCACTCATCCATCCTTTCAATCATCCATCCATCTTTTCTCTCATCCATCCACCCATTCACTCCTTCACTCATCTATCCAACCTTTTTCCCATGTACCCTCCCTTTCACTCACTCATCCATCCTTACATCCTCCCTTTCATTCATCTGTCCATCCATTCACCCTTTCACTTATCGATTCATCAATCCATCCATCATTTCACTCATCCATTCACCCATCCTTCCTCTCATTATCCATCCATTCACCCTTTCATTCATCCATTCACCCTTTCACTAATCCATCCAGCCATCCACCCATCCCTTCACTTACTCTCTCACCCACCTTTTCACATTAAGTATGAGCTGAGCCTTCGTCTGCAGAGTTGCAGACAGAAGAGACCCATCAGGAACTCACCCCTCATTGTAGTTCCTAAAGCAAAGGGAGGGGTTCAAGATGCCCCTGCACACAGTCAATCTGAAACTTTGGAAGTCATGAGTCATGAGTCATGCATGATGCACAGTGCCAGGACGTGAGGAGGGTGTGGCATGGTGTTGTTTCCAGGGCTTTAAGTGGGGGGGGGGTCTCTCCAAAGGGGTTGTTCGATTTAATTAAGGGCGTAGCTTGAAACACCTAAGCTAAAATTCTGTGCTTAGCATAGTGTGCCGCCCGACTGGTATTTTGCTGCTTCTGTCATTGCCTTCAGATATATAATACAGCAGGTAATGTTACACCTACAACAAGCCAGAACTATAGGCTTTGTCAATGGTTGTTAGTTGCATAAAATAAAAAAGCAGCAACCATGGATTTGTTGAATATAATATTGAAAATGGTTCAGTTCTAAAATGATGAGACTGTGAAAGACCTATAACCCCTTTAACTTCTTTTACCGCCTTATTTTGATTAACTGGATTCTCTCGTAACAGCATGGGCGTTTTCGTACATTTCTTCCTTCTGACAGGATGCCCGAGGCTGGAGGAGGCCCACCACACGCTTTACCAGCCAGACTGGCCCATTGTCATTCTGTATGTGGCAATCAGCTGCATACAGAATTACAATGGGCGGGGTGGAGCTGCTCTTGCGCTCAGAGGAGTGCAAGGCGGCCCCGTCAAGGCATTGAGGATTCTCACAGGGGAACAGTGGTGTTCCCCAAAGGCCAAAATTACGGACAAAAGGCGGCCGGCTGGGTGATCCAAGGGGGGGCAAGCGCCCCTCCTTGCCCCCCCCCTGCGGACGCCCATGCTGAAGTCCTTCCAGCTCCGCTCTGACTCCTTCATCTGTAAAATATGAGCTTTGGACATCTTATTAGTGATCCCACCCCTTCTGGACTGGAAAAACCTGTCCCAACATCCTCCTCCCAAGTCCCAATTTCACCATCTTCAAGTTCGGAAAGAAAATCAGCCCCATTATCATAAACCCCTTGACAGGCCCCACTGCTGGATGGCTGTGCTCCATCCCCTACCCCACCATCAAAATGTCTCCAGTTCACTGCTTTTTTGAACTGCGAAATTGTGTGGTTAGCCAAAGGTGCTGGGAAAACCACCTCAGGATTTTCAAATTGTTGCTGAGGAGAAGAACAGGACGCTGTGTACCTGCTCAAAGGTGTATCACTGCACCTGATGCCCTTTTGCAGCCTTATCCCATCTTTGGCCTGCGAGCCGTTTGAACCCGCAGACATATGAGGCTCCAAGAGCTGTTCTGATCCCGTGGTGGTTCTTACCCCCCTCATCGCTAACCCAAACCCATTGACCCTGCCCTCTTGTCGCACTTTTATCCCTGACTGAAACATCCTTGCCACTGCCCACTTCACAGTTTGAAAAAGGAACCTCTGTATTCGGTTTAGAAGGCAAAACCTGGCTGCTCATAGCTGAACTAACACCAGAAAAGACTTTAACGCCAACCCTGGAAGCATCTCGTGTGGACAAAACCACACTGCTCAAAACTGATTCACCACTCTCACAAGAAATCACCGGCGAAAGGGACCTCTCACCAGACGTAGAACTCGCACTTTTTGCCAAATGAAGTTTGTTACTAAAAATAGGAATATCACATTAGCAGTTGTACTTAAGCTAGCAGTGCTTTGAAAAACATCAACATTTTTCATAATTAAATCATCACTAGGTGGCGCCATCACCTCATTTTCAACCAAAGCACCTCATCTGTGCTGCCACAGTCCCCTTTAAGGGAGGTTGTTTTCTTGGGAAATTTTCCTCTAACTGAGCGTGTGCAGGACCTGCCCCTCCCTCTCCCCACACTTGAGGAAGCAGGCTGAATACCAGAGGTGAGAGAAAAATCCCCTTTTAAGACTTTGCCATTATTGCTGCACAACTTAACCTCCTCATTCTCAGGAGAGCTGTCAGACAAGGAACAGGCTAAAATAGCCGCAGAAACCCCATCTGAAGAAGCCCATCTCTTATTAGACAACCCAGTCCAGGCTTGACCAAGCACCCCTGGGGCCAATAAATCTTCCCTCCCTGCCTGACAAAGCATTCTCAATGCTTCCCTAACATTAGCGGCAGACTCAGTCATGATTTACAGCACAATAAACCCAAGCGTTGACACAGAAAGGCCATACAAAGGCACGAAAACCAAACGCTGCCGCCTACCTGCCTCACAGGGACCCCCAACTGACAGCAATTAGAACGCGGCGTTTGAACACGCCACGTTCTAAAGCAGGCGCCTAGCCTGCACGCGCTCGCTCTGGGCCATTCCATCGGCCCGAAGCTGCCCGGGGGTGGACATTCTTTGAATGCCACCCCCAAGCCCCCCAGTGTGCTGCACACGCCTGACTCATCGACCCCAAGCGGCATCTGCTTGCAGTGTTCGGAGCCCACCCAACCCGCGCTCGCTGAAAACTGCATACTACTGGTGTCCCGGTATGCCTCCTCCCGCCCGCATTCGCTCCCTTACCCCTGCGGAGGATGACTCGTCGTCTGGCCGGGCATGGGGTGGCCGTGCTCCCTCGACAGACAACGTCCCTGCCATCTTTCTGCTGCGGAAGCAGTCAGCTGTGATCCTCTTCTCAGGGTAAAGGCACCCCCTGCCTGCTGTACTCCCTCAATGCACTCGAGGCCCTCAGCCTCAGACGCGCGTCCCGCTGCCGGCTGACCTGCCCGTTCACTGACTGTCTTCCTCTCACACAAGCACATCAGGGATGTGCTACAGGACCTCCCTGCAGCCACGCCTTCTCTAGTTTTGGCGTCCCACGGGAGAGTTCCACCTGAAACGAGACGATATAAGGAGAAAGGTAGAATAGTACATTCACAACGAATAAAAAAAAAACAGCACGTATCCTACAATCCTGAAACAAAAACACCTTAGTGAGGAGGGTCCTGACACCCTGTGAACCATGGCTGGCATACCACCCTTAGAGACATTCACCATTGAAGGCGTCCCATCAAACCAGCGTGCCGCAAGCAGCTGTGTGCTTGCACACCCGACTAATTGACCCCATGTGGCGTCTGCTCGCACTGTTCAGAGCCCACTTGACCTGCGCTCGCTGAAGACCGCATACTACTGGCATCCCAGTGTGCCTCCTCCCGCCCGCATTCACACCCTTACCCCAGCGGAGAACTACTCGTCGACTGGCCGGCCTGGGGTGGTCGCACTCCCTCAGCGCATAACATCCCCACCGTCTTTCTGCTGCTGATGCAGTCAGCTGTGTGCCTCCTCGCAGGGTAAGAGCCCCCCCTGCCGGTTGTACTCCCTCAATGCACTCAAGGCCCCCAGCCTCAGACGCGCGTCCTGCTGCCGGCTGTCCTGCCCGTTCACTGACTGTCTCCCTCTCACACACGCATGTCAGCGCTGTGCTACAGGACCTCCCTGCAGCCACGCCTTCTCTATTTTAGAGTCCTACGGGAGAGTCACACCTCAAGTAAGGAGAAATAAGGAGAAAGTTAGAATATTATATTTGTAACAAATAAAAAAAAACAACAACAGCGTGCATCCTACAATAACTCAGCTCACTGAGTTTATTTACATTCAACCTGCATAAGCCAATTGAAAGAGACTGTACATTGTTCAAAACTCAAGCTGCAAAGCCACTGCTAATATACACTGTGTCCCTACCTGGTGATATTCTCCAGCTTCAAAGAGAGCATCAGGCCCTCAACAATCTACACTTCTGAAACCAAAACACCTTAGTGAGGAGGGTCCTGACACCCTGTGAGCAATGGCTGGCATACCACCCATAGGAACACATTAACCATTGAAGGCATCCCATCAGCCCAAGCGCCCAGATGGAAAGACTGAGCAGAAATAGTACTATTATTTTTCGAAGCCACCAAGGTAGAAAATGGACAAAAAAGGGCTAGGCTCCTTCACTTAGGTGGCACAGAATATCTTAGGGCCTGAATACGAGTTTGCGCCTCCGCTGCGCCAAACCAGTGCAAGACCGCTCAAGGGCCACCGACCGTATTAGTTGGAAATGTACAACTCGTAATACGGTTGGTGGTTCTTTGCTATTCTCATGGCGGTGCCTGGAAAACAAGCCCTGCAATGGGAACAGCAACAAAGTTCCAGTATGGCATGGACGTGGACGTCCATGACATGCTGGAAATTTGTGGGGGTACAGCCAGGGGGCCACATGTTGTGCACCCTTGAATGTATCCTAAAGAGGGGGGGCCTTTGTTCCTGCACCTCTAGCCTTTTCATGGCACTGCTCCGCCATGAAAAGGCTGGCGCTCCAGGAACTTGTAATATGCTGAGGGGGACTGCGCCAGTCCCCGCTCTGCATATTGCATTGTGTCGCTCCTGCCCCACCGCCAGGGAACAAGTGTTCCCTGGCACAGCCAATGGTCCACCACCACATCAACTTTGGAAGTCGTAATGCGGTGGACCACACTGCGGCACCACCGCGAGTCTGGTGGTTGGAAGACCGGCAGACTTGTAACCAGGACCTAAGACTCTCACAGAGGCTGCGCTAAAAACACACCTCACCCGCATAGCATCTTGAATGCATACTTTGAACCCATGACCAATAAAGACTATGAGCGGTTTGCGTTTCGACTGGCCAGACAACAAACAGAAGAGCCGATTGCCACTTTTCACACATGGCTAACAGAATTGGCCAACACATTCGGTTTCACTGATGAGATAGAGGAAATAGGTGGTCAAATAATTCAAGGATGTGTGTCAGCTACGCTCCGTGAATGGATCCTAGAGGAATCTGAGAGGTCACTAGCAGACATTTTAACTATGGGCCAAACAAAAGAACTTTCAAAAGCATGCGCATCTCACATGGAAGCCGTCCTGAACAAACCTTTGAAAGTAGAGCCGGGAAAACGCTGTCACTTCAACGCCCGGCACTAGTAAAACCAGAAGAGGCAGGATGACCCTCAGAACATGCAGCTATTGTGGAGGGCCAGCTGAATGACCCTAAGAATGCCCAGCCAGAGGAAAGAAATGCACAGGATGTGGAAAACTCAATCATTTCATAAAAGAGTGTTGTTTCAGAAAAGAGAGCGCTCCGCCCACACAGTCAATGCTGTAATAGAAGTACAAGAGAAGTAGTGACATGGATGACGATGACAATGAAGAGCACACCACCCACTCCATCTTCACGGTAGGCACAACATCCCAGGGTGTGTGACAGCTTCCCCAGTGCCAAATCTTCATCGGGAGCCACCCAACAACAGCGGTAGTAGACACTGGAGCTTCCATCATCATTATGTCCTCCGAAGCATACCGCACTATGCCCATCCCCACGTTTACACCAAGCAATGGCCAAAGTATTCGCCTACTGCCAAGACGAGCCAGTAGACGTGAAAGGGAAATTCCGGATGACGACTGCCTACAAATCTCAATCAGTAGACATGCTAATATATGTTGCTGAAGAAGGCCACGGCATGTTACTAGGATGTAGAGCAGCAGAAGCCCTAGGAATTGAAAGCTTTGCATTCAGTGTGCACCAAGTGGCAATAACTCGCATCCTTGATGAATTCCCCACTGTGTTTGAAGGCCTTGGATGCCTGCGAGACAAGAAAATTAAATTGCACATAGACACCTCAGTGCAGCCAATAGCACTCCATCATCGATGAATTGCTTTTCATCTGAGGCCTCTAGTAGAAAAAGAACTAGACAAACTTGAAGCTGTCAGCATTATTGAAAAAGTGACAGGGCGCACTCCATGGGTGTCTGCACTTGTAGTGGCCAGGAAGCTCAAACAGCCCGGTGAAGTCCAGATATGTGTGGACATGCGCATACCCAATGTCGCTATCAAGAGGGAAAGACATGTTACGCCGACTATAGATGACCTGATTGGGGTACTCAGCAGAGCCTGCTGGTTCTCCAAATTGGACTTGCGTCACGACTTTCTCTACTCATGTAAGTCTAGGGCGATACAAGCAACTGAACTTTGGGATCTCGAGCGCCGCCAAAGTATTCCAAAATGCCATTAATGACCTACTAATTGACCTCCCAGGTGTCGTCAATGTTAGCGACGACATCTTAATATGCGCCAAGACCATTCCTGCGCATAATTTGCCTTTGAAGACGGTACTTCAACGGATTCAAGACTCTGGCCTCACCCTACACTGCAGCAAGTGGGAATTCCTGAAACAGAGGTTGCAGTTCTTCAGGTATGTGTTCACGTCAGAAGGAATAGCACCCGACCCTGACAAGGTACAAGATATTAAAGAGGCCTCCCTGCCAACTACAGTGACAGAACTGCGCAGACTTTTAGGTATGGTAAATTACTGCAGCCGTTTTATCAAAGACCTTACAATGATCACACAATCGCTCAGAGACCTCACCAAATCCTCAACCCCCTGGTCATGTGGTTGTAAACAAGAACAAGCTTTTCAAGCTACTAAAGAATCCTTGTCAGCAAATACAACGCTAATCTATTTTGACCCTCGGAAGGAAACAACAGTAGCAGTGGATGCGGGTTCTAAAGGTCTAGGTGTGGTGCTGATGCAATGTGAAGAAGAAGAGTGGACCCTGGTAGCATTTGCAAGTTGATCCCTCACTGTGACCGAGCAGCATACTCTCAGATTGAGAAGGAGGCAATTACCATACACTGGGGATGGTGCCATTTTCATATATATGTGTATGGCAATCCATTTATTGTCATGACTGATCACAAACCCATCATACCACTATTCAATGGCACTGCCTCAAAACTGCCTCTGTGGATCAAAAAGTGGATGCTCCAACTTCAGGAGTACAATTGCAAAGTGGAATACTGTCCTGGCTCCCACAACCCCACCAACTATCTATCGAGACATCCTCGCCCTGCCACACTCCAAGAGGAAGGAGAGGCACATGGAGCAGAAGAATATGTGAGATATGTGACTGATACGTCATACCCTCTTAATCCATAGAAGTCATCCCGCCCAAGGACCTCAAACAAGCGACTCAATCGCTGGTGCTGTCTAGACTCGATTACGAGAATGCAGTCCTCACAGGTACAGCAAAATCCCACTTAGCTCCCCTCAGATCAACCCTCAACGCAGCAGCTAGAATGGTCACCGGAGTTAAGAAATATGATCATATCTCACCCGCACTCAGAGAACTAAAATGGCTCCCAGTCGAAATGCGTGCCAGCTTCAGAACTGCCTGCCTCACGCACAAAGCCGTGCACACAGGGAAACCTGACTACCTGGCCTCCAAACTCAAGAAATCCGGCCAGGCAAGGAACCTCAGGAGCACCAACACTCTACTCCTCATCCCTCTGAAAACAAGCAAACAAAAAACCGCAGCCCGGTCCTTCGCTGGAAATGCGCCCAAAATCTGGAACTCCATTCCAGTCCATATCAGGACTACCACCTCCTTTGTAAAATTCAAAAGACAGCTCAAAGACCTCTTCCTCAATCGTTCTCTCTCGAACCGATAGCTGCCATCGAAGCCCACAAGCCAGCACACTGCAGCTCACTGCTATTGGGACATTAAGGCCTCTACCTCCCCCACCTCCATGACCCCTGCCTCTATCACCCCTCCCCGAAGGAGGCTCAGTTCAAGTCAACAGTCACACAACTTGAATACTACTTGACTTCCATGCACTAATGATGTACATTGCGCTGAGACTTCCAAAGTGCCTTGAACAATATGTATACTTTTTGCTAGATTGAGACAATATGTATACTTTTTGCTAGATTGTATGACTCTCGCGTGACGACTTTTGTAAAGCACTCCGATACCTTCGGGTCTGGCCAGTGCTATATAAAACTCCTAAATAAATAAATAAATAAAATCCGTCAAACTACAAACAAGGATGAATACCTACAAAAAGCACTGAATACCGTAAAATCCAACCGATGGGTGGCATTCAAAAACCACTATGCTTAACTCACCCCTCATGCCAGGTGCATCATGGAAAGTCTCTATCACGTTCAACAGGAACTATGGGGTCTATTATGATGGCGGTCGGATGTCCACCGCAGGGCCGGCGGTGGCGACCGCCGTACCGGCGGTGGACATCCGCCCGCCATCGCAACCAGGAAAACCGCCGGTCACATTAGGATGGCGGTGGTGACCGTGGCGGTGGGAAATTCCGACTGCCGCTTTACCGCCGGTTGCCATCCGCACTCCTGCCTGGCGGACAGAGCAGGACCGGGATAATGGTGGCAGTGCAGAGCAGGCTCCGCCGGCAGGATTATGATGCCGGCGGTAGCCAGCCTTTCCTCATCGGTCAGACCGCCATTGAAAGGCATGCGGTGATTGTCTTCCGGGGGCCCGTTGTGGGCCCCCAATGTGTTGGGTGGGTGTGGGTGCACTGGGGGGGGGACCCATGGTCCCCCCCTACATTTCCCTGTACCAGGTGGCAGGCACTGTGCAGTGCTTGCCACGCAGTACAGGGAAATGCAGGACATGCTCCTTTCGGCATCGGGGCGGTGCTGCGGGCAGCAGCAACCGCCGCAATGTTAATGCCCGCGATCCGACCACCGCGGTCGGATTTTGACAGCGGGTCATTGTAATTCGACCGGCGGTGATGTCGCGGTACATGCGGGCGGTCTTTTCCCGCTACCATGGCGGTCGGGCAGGTTTCCTGACCTCCACCGTAATAGGCCCCTATGTGCTGACCCGGATGGCTGCCTTCTAAGAGGGCATCGTTTAGTCATTCCCACTAGCCTCACTGACCAAGTTGTTCAGCTTGCTCATGCTAGGCACCAGGGTATGGTCAAGAACAAGAGTCGATTACAACCTAAAGTATGGTTCTCCTTGATGGATGAACAAGTCGAAGCAAAGATAAAGTCATGCACCTGGTGTCAAGCGTCGGGGGACCCGAATCCGCCAGTTCCTGTGAACACAAAAGTCAGACCCCAACAGCCTTGGGTGAGTGCGAGCCTTGATTTTGGGAGCCTCCCAAATGGAAGACACACCATAGTCATGATTGATGACTACTCAAAATATCCAGAGGTAGAAATACTCTTGTCTCTAAGTGCAAGTGATTTAGTACCTATGATAGAGAAGATCATGGCAATACACGGGTTGGTAAAAGTGCTAAAACTGACAACGGTCCACCGTTCCAGGGTCAAGAGGTGGCTGCCTATCTAAAGTCACTGAACATATCCCACAAACGAATCACACCATGTTGGCCTCAAGCGAACGGTGAGGTGGAGAGACTCATGAGGACATTAAACAAGGTGATTCAGATTGCCTCTGCCAGCCACCAAGCTCCTGATCTGGCCATCTACTCTTTCCTACAAGACTACCGCCAGACTCCACACTCAACCACAGGACGAGCTCCTAGACACCTCTCAATGGGTAGAGTGATTGAAGACACCATCCCTCATCATCGTAAATGGACACCTGTCCCGTTTGATGACTGCTGAGTACAATTGAAACAACAAAGAGCCAGTCAACGTGGCGTGCGAAGCTCTACGCTCTTGCAGTTGGAAACTTAGTCCTCATTAAAGATCGTTTCCCTGGAAGCAACATCAGGCTATCTTTCGAGAGGTTCCCATGGACTGTCATTCGCGTGACAGGCACAAAAATTACTGCTCGTCGTGTGGACTGATAAAAATCACTCGGAATGTGTCTGCATTCAAGAAGTTCAACCACGATGCTAGAGCCTCAGAGGACCTGGTTTGCAATGAACATCAGTTGGACGAGCATGACATGGTGTCCGAGTCCAGAAGCCTGGCTTCACTTCCACCAGTGTGAAGTAATGTTATTCCTGACCCGGGCTCACAGGTACAAGACAGTGAACAGGGTGATAAGACTGGCCCACCAGAACTGCAAAATGGCCATACCACTCACACCAGACATGCCCTAAAGGGAAATCCCACACCTTCGAGGAGGCTGGAGGACCATGTAATGCCATAGATAAGTATGAGTACACATATGGCAGAAACTGTAATCAGTGGTATTTTCGCCTAAGTTCTATTCATTGATCTGTTTGGTTGGTCAGACGTTCTTGGTGTAGCATTACTATATAATTTTGCAAGTTTCCCCAATGTTTTCATTTCCTGAGCATTCTGTGTCTATTTCTGATGTTTTAAACTGCAGGTGTTTTCCAATTTGTTCTTTTTGGGGAGGAATGTAGTGTCGCTCCAGTGACATAACTGGAGCGTGGGCCTAAACCATGTACACAATAGGGGTTTTCATGTACACATCCCTTGTTGTACGGGAAAGTTGGAAGAGACCCTGGGATCACATTCAATTATCAAATGCGCTATACCAAGTTCTTTAATTAAGAGTGTGCATGTGTATCAAATTTCGAGTTTTAAATATGTTCATGCTGCCCCACAGTTTGATATTATCTTTCAATGCAATTTTCGTAAAATACGATTTGTTCACTGGGCAGCAAAAATATATTCATACGAACCCAGGATCTGGTGTAGTCCATGTCACCAAAGACGATGAAACTCATGCACACTCTGAATTAAAGAACTTGGCATAGGGCACTCGATAATTGAACATTAACGCTTCACCTTTGGAATACGGTGCAACTTATTCTAGTGATTTGGGACAACCCATATATTTCATTAATTGTGATATTTAATATTAATCAAGAAAAGAGACTTATAAATTACCATCGATGATAATTGCACATATATTTGAAACAAGATGCAACAATGAATACCAGCTTCAGGTGTTAAGCACAATAGTCTTTTTTTCATCTCTATATATAAGTGTGCATGATTGAACTAACACAAAAATGGCGATCTGATTGAGAAAGGCTACCAAAGTCAAAACGCGTCTCAGAGCTATTTGGAACGGTGTTGCCTATTGAATAAAAGGATTTTACCTGTCTCGAGTGCAGATTCTTTTTGCTGTTCAAGGAGATTTGGTTTGATATATATATATACATATATATATATATATATCATGTGATCAAGGCCCCTTGGGGCTGAAACGCGTAATGGCTGACTTACAAAAACGGAGTAAATAAAGAAATTTTGCTGCACTTATCTGGTGGTCTGTTCTCCTATCCTTGTTGAGGATCAACGTGTCACGGTTGGAGTGTTTCCTGATATTTATATATATATATAAATTTGTAATACCTCCCTCCCTCTCACTCCCACTACCTCTCAAATCAAATGCTCACTTGTGCTCTTTGCCTTCCTCACCAACCCACCTGTCTCTCACCGCCCTCCCCTGCAGTCATTTTTTTTTGCGTCCTTCTGATACAGAGCACCACTCTCTCTCTCTCTCTTTCTCTCTCCCCTCCTTTGCCTTTCTCACATAGTCCATTTCAAGACACAAAATGCGATTTAGGGTCTGCGTCTTTAAGGTTTGTGTTGGATTCTGCTTCCTTCTGAAGTGCTGATTCCTCTGCATTGCCCTTCTTCCAGAAAGCAGTCTGTTGCAGCAGGAGTGACTCCAAATCGGATAGCCCCAAACCACAGGCCACAGGAAAGACTAGAAGATAACACCTGGATGTCAGTCACAATGATATGTGCATCAGAATGCTACCCCAGGGCCCCAGCTCTACTCTTTATGATTCTCTTATCCACGCCATCTCCTTCCTGAGATGTGCCAGGCCCCTTTCTAGTCACCTCTCTCTGAATCAAAGAGCACCCTTTGAAGTGTCCTAAAGAGCGTGACTCTTCTTTCTCCAGTGTGTGTCCCACCCAGCTCACAGGAACGTAGCAATCCAAAAATTGGTCTAGGGAGATTGGCAAGGTCAGCAAAGAGTTGGTCGGCAGGATCTTCCTTCCTTCCCTCTCTTAGCCAAAGCCTCCAGGAAACAACAGAGGCTTCCCTCCTGCCACCCAAGATCATCTATGCGTCCCAGTAAGTTTTGTTTTTTGATGTTGGGTGCATGCATGCCTAAGTGCATGTATAAATGTTTGTATATTTGTGTGTGTATGCTGTGAATGGGTGTGTAAGTGTGCATGTGCATGTGAGGGCGTGTGTGTGCCCAGCCACCCCTGCTGCAAAATATGGGCCGCCACTGGTGAACGGGCAAATAAATGGTAAGTCTTAGGCTTCTTTTTAAATATTGGTACCAGTGGGCTGCCCATCTACAATTCTAGCAATTGACATGTTAGCCTTAGTGTGTTAAATAATGTTGGTAGTCTATCAGTCCAGAAACTTTGGCTCGATCTTGAAAACCACATTTGGTACCCCATTTGATCCTGGAGCTCTAGATGACTAAGTTAGCTAGAAAAGTCATTATATGCCTTCCTTCACAACAGGTTGATCTCTGCCAATTCTGTCTACAGTGGCTGTGCTGTTAAACTTCCAGTATAGATCTTTACCTTGTAATTCTACACCATGTTTTATCCTCCTTTCCTCTGGAATTAACAGGTCGATTACTTCTTGCCTTTTATCTACGCTTGTCGTACTGCTTAGAGTATTTAGCCCAGATACACTGCGTAATTGTTTTCCCTCTCTTTTTCTATATACGTAATACTTCTTAAACTTGCCAGTACACAAATTGTATGCAGTTCTAGCTTGTGAGTAACTCTGTGTGCACTAGCGCCTTTTCGGGCTTCAGTCTCAATTGCCATAGTTCTTGCCTCAACTTGTCTGTAACAACAACAAGGTGCTAGATGGAAAGCTTGAATTAATCTCAGCCACTGGCAATCGTACTGGCCCGCATTCCAGTCCAGATTTGCTTTGCCCACTATGCCACTCTAGACAAAGGTCTCCCTTATGCAAATCGGTACTGCCCGTACTCCTCATGGGAACAGTCTTTTCTGAACTGCTAATCGAAGCACCCTCTAAAGTAAGGTACATCATGATCCTACTCATTTTACACTTCTCATCAAACCATACTTGAGCGGCCTTATCATTGAAAGTTATTTTCTTCTTTTTAGGGTGTAAACTTATTTTAACATGTAATAACCAAAAGACCTCAAGAGTCTCCTGCCAGTAAAAAAATTATCTTATTCTTATATCATTAAACAGGTCTAACTCTGTTTTTGCTTCTGGTAGCTTGACACACGTGCCCTTGATCTGCTATACAGAGGAAACTGACAATCGTATTATCTTTTTGTTTCTGATTTCAATTAAATGCTCCCTTTTTTTCTTCGGAAGAGCATAGTTAAGGAATGAGCGAAAGGTGGTGATTTGAGGAAAATGGTGACTATACATCTATAGTATAAACAAAGACCAACCCGCATTCCCATAATCAATCAATGTGTAGTCCAAAATAATATTCGTGGCAAAAGGTGATATAGGAGAGAAATGCGCCCTACAGTATGTCATATTCATTGTAAAAACCTGCATCCTACAGAAGGCTCTGGTTACCGCCATATCAGCATTTTTAGGTCGAGCCTAGAGTAGCGCGCAAGCGCTGCTTCTGGCGAAGACTTTATGTAGGGGGTTTGAAAAGCTGACCAGACGCTCGTGCGTCATGGCCTTTCCCTGCGGTTACCCGCACGGGCGCCATGTGGTTTCAATTATCGTGCCCTGACACGGGCGCGATAATTAAAACCAGATGTCTCGCTGTGGCGCGCGCACGCGCACCACTCGCGTCGCCCCCCCTCCTCCCCGCTCCTGCCTTCAAATGCTTGTTTAAGAAACTCACGCCTAGCCTGTGATTGTTCTATGTTTTCAGACTCTAAGCTGCGTAAAGGAGGATTTGCTACTGTAAAGCTTTTCCCCGCTCGCATTGAAACTCAAGCCTTTGCGTCGGTGGATGGAAACGCCTCACCGTCCAAGACTTCAGTTGCAGACACCAGGTGCGGTGTGCAGTCCGCAAGATACTAAACTGGCACGCCCAGCCATCAGACGTGATTGTGTTAACGAGGGGAACTGGCTATTCTGCCTAGTTTGCTCCTCGCGAGGACACTCCCGAGCCTGCACTGAACCTGAACTATTGTCTGGAGCGCGCCGAAGACTGCAGGTAGAAGAAGCACGAGGCACTGTTACACCTGGGGGAGGGGAGCAGCCGGGGGTTATTGTCCTGCGGCTCGCACTAAACAGAGCTCCGCTCTTCCGCTCACGACAACAGATGCGCAGATGAATGTCTCTCAGTAAAACCGGGACAATGAGGCCTGCGAGTGATGCGATTTCAGCCACCAGGAGGAAATGTTTTGCTCAGCCTGATGACGCACGCTTTGGGGTCTCCTCGCTGCACAGAGAATCCTACACAATGTACAGAGTTTGCGTGTTACCCTGCATCCTGTCAGTTGCACTTTTAACAACTCTATGCGAAGCCAGTAGTCATGGTTTATTTATTGCAAACGTGCAAAAAGATATTTAAACAAGCATTGGCATAGCCAATAGGTCTCGCCTTTGGGACCTTATAAGTGTTTAGTTATCCAGCACAATATCCTTGGTGCAACAACATCAACTGTTGCATGGCTAAACACTTATAAGGTCCCAAAGGCGAGACCTATTGGCTATGCCAATGCTTGTTAAGTAAGCAACGATATATGGCTATCTCTCCCAACCCAAAAGTTGATGATAATTGCTTAAGGGATTAATTTGCCATTCTGTTACCTAACATATTTTCATTAAAGTCACATGATAAAATAACTATGATTTCAGGATTCTTTTCCACTATGCCCAAAAGAATAGTTATCAGATTTGATATTAGTCTCTTTGGGTGACAATTTCAATATACATGTTGTACTGAAACATAACTTGATACTGACTGTGCCTAATCTTCAGCACAATTTAGCAACCAATATATTGTTCTGGAGAAGAATTACAGAAACCCCCATGTTAAGTAATGTATTTGGTGCTAGGGTCACCAAATCACGTTTCCCCCTGCCATATGTCCCCTTGTTTGCTAGCACTTCACGGGCCATATTATCAAGAACGGCGATAACATTATTGCCGCTTTAGCGGCAGGAAACTGCAGCTAAAGCGGCGATAAGGGGCTTGATAATATGCCCTATAGAATTCCAATAGAAGCCCAGGTTTGATGTTCGATGGGATTCTTAGTGAGGGTATTTGAGTTCATGGGATTTCATGCAAATGGTTGGCGGGATGATTGGCTAGGCAAAAGGAGATTAGGTTAGGTTTCAGGACATGTTTTAAGAGAAGGAGTTTAAGAGAAGGAGTTTGTGATCTATGAGATGAGGTGTTGACAGTTTGCAGAAATACAGTAACAGTGAGAAGGCAGAGAAGCATAGGGCTTGGAGCAAGCTGCACCCAGAGAGAGTCACACATGCAGAGGATAGCGGGTAAGATAGGGTTGTTTGATCAAAAGGAAGGAGAGAGTAAAGTTGCTTATTTTAAGCTAATGGTAAATTTTCATGTATGGTTTTAGGTATATAGAGGTGGCTTTTTGAGTTAATGTTTAATCTGACGATGTTATTGTGTATAAAGAAGGCTGCCATTATTTGGGGATAGGGATATGTCACTGTAGCATTTATACAGCGCTTACTACCCCCGTGTGGGGTGCACAAGAACCTATCCAACAAGATGGCATGCTACACCGAAATATGCAAAATTATGTAGACAAATGCCTACTCCTCAACTAAAACCTAAATGGAAACTTGCACAATGCACTTACTGATCTGGTTCTTAGGGCCAGATGTATGAAGCAATTTTGCATTCGCAAACGGCCTGATTCGCAGAATCGGTTCGTTTGCGACCTCAAAAATGCTTTTGCTGATGTACGAAGCCCAAATTGCCATTCGGCAACTTGTTACAGAATCACAATTTGGGTTGTGCGTTTCAGTATTTGGGAGGAGCATTTGAGGGCGTCCCTTCCTAATACTGAAATGCAGTGTTATGTACGAATTTTTGCAACCAAATTGCGGTCCCAAAACAATCATAATTTCCCTCAACTCAAAGTTGGTGGTAACCTGTTCACAAATAGGAAGGGGCCCCCTAGAGAATGGTTGAAAAAATATTTTTTAAGAGCAGGCAGTGAAATGAAATACCAGCATTTGTAAAGCGCACAGCTACCTCTGGAGAGGTGTCCCGGCGCTGGGGGCCCTCGGCAAGATTAAGCAAGCTATTGCCCAGAGTCACATGGTGCTGGGCTAACCTGCCGCCTGCACCGGGGATCGAACCGTGAACCCCGTGGTCCGGAGTCAGGCACCCTGGCAGCTGCGCCACACCTCTTCCACTAGGTCCAAAGGGCCACTGCCTACTCTTAAAAAATGAATCTTCAAAGTTTCACGTTTTTCTTTTTAAACTCATCCTGTTTTCCTTTAACCCGTTCGGTGATATGGACGGAATGGTTCCATCCTCAGACACGGTGCTCGTGTGCTGAGGACGAAACCATTCTTTCCTAGCACCCACCCTCGTGGGAACCGCTGGTGCTCCACCCGTGGCTGCCCTTTTTTGACCACCCCCACAGGGTTGGCAGCAGAAGTGCTTCTGCTGCCACCCCCAACCCCATCTTGGCGATCTGATGATGTCATCAAGTGTAGCCGGGGATGCACTGGAAGCCATTTGCTTCTAGCGTGTTCAGGGAGAGGATGTGTTTTTGGTAAATCCTTCTCTGGAGGGGATTTCCAGGAATAAATGTAAATCCGTATTTGTTTTTGTAAAGCGCAAACTACTCACCCTTACGGGTCTCAAGGCGCTGGGGGCCGTCGTGGAAATTAAGTGAGCTGTTGCCCAGAGTAACATGGTGCTGAGCTGCCGCTGGGGATCGAACCGTGAGCCCTGTGCTCTGAAGTCAGCTGCCCTGGCCGCTGCACCACACCTCTCCACTATACAGATGCTGGGGGAAAGGACTTTTCCCCACGTCTGTATAGAGTGATTCCTGCTCCATGATCGTGGGTGGGGTCGCAATCGTGGGGCAGGAATCCACCCACTAGACCACCAGGCTTTGTTTTTTGGCATTATTGGGGAGAGACCCCTTAGGCAAGGGTTTGCTTCTCTGGGGGCAATTTTGATCCATATTTTGCCTCCCAGGGGCTGATTCGGCTGTTTTTTATGCCAATTAGCACCCCGGGGGGTCTCAACCCTCTAGAAGCCAGGGACTGTTTTTATTATAATGATTACAGGGAGCAACCCCTTGGGAAAGGGTCGCTCCCCTTGGGTTATAATTGTTTTATGAATTAGGCCTCCCAAGAGGGCAGATTAAGCCATTTTTAGGACAATCTGCAATCGGGGGCAGAAGCGACTAGACACCAGGGTTTGTAGTTTCTTATATGTCGGAGAGTGGCCCTTTGGGCAAGGGTCACACCCATTTATTTGGGGACATTTTTGGGCTGTTTTCTTCCCCGTTGGGAACAGATCAGTCATATTTTTAGGCCCATCGGCCCCCACGGCGGGCAGAAAGCCACGAGACACCAGGGATTTGTTTTAGTTATATGTTGGGGATTGGCCCCTGGGGCAAGGGCCTCTTCCCTTTACTGGGGCAATGGTTTGGCCATTTTTTGCCCCCCACCAGGAGCAGATCAGCCATATTTGTAGGCCCAATCTGCTCTCAAAAGGGGCAGAAAGGTACTAACCACCAGGAATGTAATTTATTTATATGTCAGAAAGCTGCCCCTTTCGCAAGAGTCGCTCCCTTTTTTTTATGGCATGTTCTTTGGGGCAGATCTGCCATATGTGTAGCCCCAGCTGCCTACAAGGGGCAGAAAACCACTAGACACCCGGGAAAGTTTCTGTTTGTGTACTGAATTTCAGATGACGGTCTGCGTGTACTTGGTGTGTGTGGACTAGCGCTTGGCTGGTGGTGTGTGTATACTGGCTGTGTCTGTAGGCTGGTGCTTGGCAGGTGGTGTGTGTGGACAGGCACTTGGCTGGCAGTGTGCTTGGACTGTCGCTTGGCTGGTGGTGTGCGTGGACTGGAGCTTTGCTGGTGGCGTGAGTGAAGGGACACTTGGCTGGCGGTGTGCGTGGACTGGCACTTGGCTGGCAGTGTGTGTGGACTGGTGCTTGTCAGACAGTGTGTGTGGACTGGTGTTTGGCCGAAGTGTGCGTAGACTGGTGCTTGGCTGGCGGTGTGTGTAGCTGGCAGTATGTGTGGACTAGCGTTGGGCAGGCGGTGTGTGTGCACTGGCATTTGACTGATGGTGTGTTTGAACTGGGGATTTTGCTGGCTTTGTGTGTCGACAGGCTTCTGGCTAGTGATGAGTGTGGCTGGCATTTATGTGGTGATGGGCAAACATTGGGTTTTATAATGCTAACTGTTTGATTTCTTGTCAACATTTGTGATTGTAATGTTTTATTTCTCCTTTTTATTCTAGTGCAAATCTTTTGATTTCCTGTTCTGTGACTCCTGCTTGTGGTTTTGTCACTGGTTGATCCGCAGTTTGTGTAGTTTATCTGTTTGGTAAGAATACGTTTTTTGTACTGTTTACTCCAAATGAGTATCATTGCCCTGAATGAATGCGTTTCTTGTAAATGGTGTAATGATTTATTTTAATTATTTATAAAGTTTTGTATAGTGCTCACATGACCCTAGTGGGTATCAGAGCGCTTTACATGACAAGTAGTAGCGTAGCAATTGGACTGGTAACCAAAAAAAAGACATGCACGAGAGCCAAACATATAAGAAAGTAAATATGATAAAAAAGGCTTGGTCTAGGTTAAGGCCAACAATAGGGTGGTCGATCATCAAAAGAGGTTGATATGTATACATTTTCCTTGTCACCAATATATTGTCTTAGGGTAAAAACTTAGCAGAAAATATTTTGCTTCTTTTTTGAAGGAAGCGGTAGAGGAGATTAGGCGAAGGTCCGGAGGTAGAGAGTTCCATATCTTAGGTGCAATAACCGAGAATACTCTGGCACCCGTTTTCTTTTTGTGGATTCGTTGGGGTTTCAGAAGCAAGGTGTGCGCACTTCGCGAGTATCTGCTGCCACCTGATTTTTCTAGCTTTTGGCCATGTAACTGGGGTATTGAAGTGTAACGCTTTATGCTTCATGCAAGCAATTTTCAGTTGGATTCTTGCTTCATACGGTAGCCAGTTTAAGGATTTTAGAGCCGGTGATATGTGTGTGTTTCTTTTAGTTCTGAGGACAAGTCTTGCTGCCTCGTTGAGGGAGGCTCTTAGAGGGGCCAGTTTGTATCGCGGTAAGCCACATAGTGTGGCACCACCATAATCAAGTCTGGGCAAAACAAGAGCTTGAACCACTTGTTTTAGGTCTTCATGTGGAAGGTAGGGTTTAAGTTTCCGCAGAATGCTCAGTTGGTAATTTACTCCTTTGGTGGCTGCGCTAATGTGATCCTGAATATTCAAGTGTTTGTCTAGTATAATACCCAAGGACCTAGCGGCGTCTATGATGTGGGGTGAACATTTGTGGGCTGTAAGATGTTTCCACCAGACATCAATCTTGGGAATGTTATTTGGCGGAGAGATGAAGAGAAATTCGGTTTTAGCAGCATTGAGTTTGAGATGGTTATCCGTGGGCCAGAGGTGTGTGTTTTGTAAGATGGAATTAAGGGAGATAATGTCCTCTGGGGAGGCGATTTTGAGATACATCTGAGTGTCATCAGCGTACATATGGTAATGGATGTTGGTAGATTTTAGGGGGTTTGCAAGTGTTTCCAGGAATAAATTGAAGAGACTGGGTGATAGAGCAGATCCTTAAGGGACGCCAAGAGTGATCGCGTGGGGCTTAGACAGAGATTGATTCATTTTGACTCTTAGGGATCTGTTTTTGAGGAATGAAGAGAACTATTGTAAAATGACACCTGATAAGCCCTTCCTTTGTTCCAGTAAGTTCAGTAGATTATCATGTTTGGCGGTGTCAAAGGCAGCCGATAAATCAAGTAGTATCAGAAGGCATGATTCATGTCGATCCAGCATTTTTAGTATGTCATCCACGATATGAGTAAGTGCATATTCAGTGCTGTGATCTTGATGGAAACCTGATTGGTTCTGATAGTTGTTTATGTGATTGCAGAGTTGGCTCTGGACACATTTTTCTAAGAGCTTTGCCAGAGTAGGGATGTTGGAGATGGGTCGTAAGTTATTAGGGTCAGAGCAGTCTGCCATGGGTTTTTTTAATGTGGGGGTTACTTGTTCTACTTTTAGGCAGTCAGGGATAGTACCTTGACATAGTGAGGCATTTACAATCTTGGTCCATAGGGGGAGAATACAGGTTTTGATCTCTTTGAAAATGAGCGGTGGTAGAGGGTCAGTGAAGTGGTTAGATGGGTTTAAGGAAGAAAGAATGTTGTACATGTCATGTTCGCTGATTTGGGAGAAGGTGTTCCAAGAGGCATTGTTTTGGGAGGTGTGTGAGAAACTGAATGGGGTAGTCGGTCGTAGATATTTTGCTAATTGTAGTTCATTCTTTATCTTTGTGGTTTTGTCCTTGAAGAAGGCGGCCAGTTCTTCGCAATTTGGAGGGGTGCTGGAACCGGAGCCTAACGGGTTTGATGTGCTGCGTGATTGCTGCTTGACTATTTCGAATAGTTTTTTGGGCCTATTTTTGGCTTGGTCCAGCTGTGCTCTAAAAACGTTAGCTTTCACTTGTCTTATTCTTCTGTTGTATGTGTTCCTCGTTGTTCTTAAGCGTTTTAGTAGTTTCAAGGATGGGGAAGATCTCCATGCTCTTTCTGCTAGTCTTAGATTGCTTCTTTCGGTGTTCAAATCGCCATTGAACCAGGGCTTTGAGTTTTTATTGGATATATTAAATAGCAACATATTTAGCTTCTGTTTTGTTGTGTGTGAATTTCTCCTTGTATTTGTGCATGATGTGTAGTGTTTTGTCTTATTTGTAATTTTCTTTTGTTTTTCCTTTCTAGTGGGATATCGTTGGTGCTTGCTGTGTCTGTGCAGAGTAGGTGTTGATGAGTCTAGCTGTGTCTGGCAAGTGAGTGGTATTGTTTTTTTCAAAATATAGGTCTTTGTGTGGTTTGTATTGATTGACTTTTCCTATCAGACTAGCAGTAGTTTTACTTTCCGTTTGATAAAGCTGCACTTTGTTTATTACTTATTTTACACAGTGTTTAGTATTGTTGACTTATTTGTCAAGTTACTTTTCTTATTAAGGATTATGGTCAGCTCAGTATTACCGCTCTGCAGGTTGTTGATATGCCTTTTGAGTCTTGCTCTGACCATGATCATGAGACTGACTCTGCATCTGAGGCAGACGAGGAAGTCCAGGCTTCTGGCACTGAACTTTCTGTACAAGAGGAATCATCTGATGGTGAAGCCACTCTCAGTCTGGATGAAGTGCCACTTTTAGAGGAGGACAGTGATGTGCCCGTTGTGCAGCAAGAGGCATCTGGATTGCAGCCAGGGGCTGAAAGGCTTCCCATTGGAAGTGATGGCCTCTGGGTTGCCCCAAACATGGTGCAGCCGGTGTTGCCTGCCTTTAGTGATATTACAGGCTGTAGAGTGAATATTGAAACATTTTGCCTATAAATTTCTTTCAGTTATTTATGGATGATGTATTCTTGGATGAGATTGTTGAGCAGACTAATTTGTATGCTGAACACTATTTGAGGGACAACTGTGCCAGACTTAAGCCCCACTCTAGAGCCCCCCGGTGGACTCCCACAAATTTGGACGAGTTGAAAAAGTTCTTGGGTTTAAGTTTTTTGACAGGCTTGATAAGGAAGTCGTCACTGTCTTCATATTGCTCTTCTAGCCCCTTGATGGCAACAGCTATATTTCCTGCAACCATGAGTGGTGATCAGCATTTGCTCGTTCTTTGGATGCTGCATTTTGTTGATAATGCTTCAGCGTTGCCACGAGATCACCCTGATTGTGACCCTCTTTTAAAGATTTGGCCTGTACTTGATCACTTTATAGATCGATTTTCAGAGATCTATGTTTCAGTGCGAGAAATAGTTGTGGGTGAGTCTTTGGTCTTGTTCAAGGGCTGTTTGGGTTTTAGGCAATACGTTCCTAGCAAGAGGACACGTTATGGAATTAAGATGTATATGCTGTCTGATAGTAATACTGGATTTGTCTATAATTTCAGGGTGCACACTGGTAGGGATTCCAGTATTTACCCCCCCTGGTTGTCCATCCACTTTCTGAGTTAGAGAGAAAATTGTCTGGGAACTTGGTAGAAGACTTTCTAATAAAGGTCACCATTTATACGTAGATAACTTCTACACTGGTGTGCAGTTGTTCTGGGAATTGTTTAAAATTGACACTGATTCTTGTGGCACAATCCACTTTAACCATAAAGGTTTACCAAAAGAGCTTGTTTGTAAAAAATCTGAGATGGGACAGTGCAGTGCCTTGAGTAGAGATGAACATCTGGCTGTGAAATTTTCTGACAGGAGAGATGTCTATATACTGACTACCATCCACAATGAAAGTATTTCACCTGTGACTGATTGGGGTCAAGTTATGAAGTGCACAAACATGTGTGCATTTTAGAATACAATAAGCACATGGGAGGTGTCGATAGAGTAGATCAGAGGTTGGAACCGTACACTGCTATTCGTAAGGCTTAGGTTTGGTATAAGAAGATGGCTATTCATTTATTCCATTTAGCAACCTTCAATGCTTTTGTTGAATTCAAGGATTGTTCTCCAGAGTCAAAGATGATTTTTTTTAGTTTCAGCAATCTGTGATAGGCAGCCTTGTTGTAGTGTAACAGGCAAGAGTTCTTAGAGTTGCAGCGGTGGAGGATGTGGCTAGATTGAAAGATCGCCACTTTCCTGATCACATTCCTCCCACGGGCAAAAAAGACATTCCCAATAAAAAATGTAGAATCTGTTCCCGAAGAAGTATGCGGAAGGAGAGTCGTATGTACTGCCCCGATTGTCCTTCTAATCCTGGTCTGTGTGTGCCCACAATGTTTTAAATTGCACCACATGCAATGGAGTTTTTGGTTGCAACCGTTAGTGTAAAAGTAAACTGACTGGTCTGTATCGTTTTATATTTTTTGTTCAGATTTCAGGGTTGGTACTTGTGTGATGTATTTAGTTGGAGCTATTGTGTTTGTTGTTATAGTTTTGTATCTACTTTCAGTTGGTTTGTGTTTTCTTTTTTGTTTAAAAACAATGTGATGGAGGTGTGCGTGGATTGGTGCTTGGCTGGCGGTGTGTGTGGACTGGCTCTTAGCTGATGGTGTACGTGGACTGACGTTTGGCTGCTGGTGTGGGTGGACTGGCATTTTGCTGGCAGTGTGCGTGGACTGGGGCTTTGCTGGTGATGTGCATGGACTGGAATTCGGCTGGTGGTGTGTGAGTAGTGACTTGCTGCTGGTCACTACACACACTGCTTGCCAAATGCCAGTGCACATACTCTGCCAGCCACCAATCAGTGTCAGTAATGTGGGCATATGAAAGTGATGGGCCCTTGAATGGCGCTGTCTGTTGATGTGAGTGTTGTAATGTGCTGGTCCCGCAGCTGGTGGTGTGAATGGTCTTGTGTGTGTCACGTATGAAAGGTGTGTGAATGGCCTTGTCGCAGCTTTACAGCTCACGAGTTGTGAATCATTGGCTCAGTTTTTTTACCTTTTAATTATTAACAGTGTATTTCATTCTTTCACTCTTGTTAATAAAATCTACATTTTTAATCTTTCACTTACCCTCTTGCCAAAGCCAACCAGTCTGTGTGAGTACTTGAATAGATGGTTGTGCAGTAATATGCGTCTTTTCTATCTTTCTCTACTAAGGTGTAAATTGTGTCTAGGGACAATTGTAAACTAAACACCCAGGGGAGGACAGGGTGGTGTGCCTCTCGTGGATCCCGACAAGTTTTCTTACTCACAATGCCCTGCAAACCTCAAAATGTGACTAAAGTCAAACATTTTCCTTGCATTACTGTGCCATATTCTTTCAGAATCAGAGAGAAACCCCAAATTTCCGACCACCCAGTGTTCCCCCAATGCTCCCGATAAAAATGCTATCTCACTTCTGTGGATGGCTAAGTGTCCGCGACAGGAAAGGGCCAAAAATATATTGTGAAGATATCAAAATTATCCATCACAAAGCAACCTGTTTTTGCAAGGGGGCCATCTGCGTTTTTGGACCCGGGGTTGGCGGCCATCTAGGGAAACCTACCAAACCCAGACAGTTTTGAAAACTAGACACCCGTGGGAGTCCAGGGAGTTGTGGGTTGCGTCGATCCTCCAATGTTTTCTTACCCAGCCTCCCCTGAAAACCTCAAATTAAGCTAAAATAATCAAATTTTCCTCACATTTCTGTGTGGGGAAGCTGTGGGATCACTGGACTGGCACAAATTTCCTACCACCCAGCATTTCCCTAGGTCTCCCGATAAAAATGCTATCTCACTTGTGTTGGTGAGCCAAGCACCCACGACAGGGAAGGGCCCAAAACATATTGTAAAGGCTTCAAAATTATTGATCACGAAACGACCTGGATTTGCAAGGGGGTCACCAGCGTTTTTGGTCCTGTATTCGGCAGCCATCTAGGGAAATATACCAAACCCAGACAGTTCTGAAAACTCAAAACACCAGGGGAGTCCAGAGAGGTGTGGCTTGCATGGATCCCCCAATGTTTTCTTACCCAGAATCCCCTGCAAACCCAAAATTTAGCTAAAGAAAATCTCCTTTTTTCCTCATATTTATTTGTGGGAAAGCTGAGGGATCATTGGGCCAGCACAAATTTCCTACCACCCAGCCTTCCCTCAGGTCTTCCAGGAAAAATGCTACCTCACTTGTGTGGACCGGCCAAGTGCCCACAACAGGGAAGGGCCCACCACGTTTTTTTTTTACTCAGAATCCCTTGCAAACCTCAAACTTTGACTAAAAAAACACATTTTCCTCACATTTCTTTATTGCTAACTTCTGGGACGGCGAAGAGCCACAAACTTCCATCCACCTGGCCTTCCCCCAATTCTCTTGATAAAAATTGTATCTCATTTGTGTGGGTAGACCTAGTGCCCACGACAGGAAACGACCTAAAACATATTGTGGAGACATCAAAATTATAGATCACAAGATGACCTGGTTTTGCAAGGGTTTTGCAACCCCACTTTGGGTCGGGAAAACCAAGTGGGGAAGAGAGGTGTGCCAACCTTTGCCAACCCCACCACTTAGGTGGAGGAGGCGAGGTGAAGCACAACTCTCAGTCCCCGCCATCTTGCAGATGGGGGGACCCATCCAACCAGAGAGAGGCATATGACCCCTCTGACTGGAAGGTGCTATAATAGGGGGTGAACCCACACCAAGGAAGGGACCCATTGAGCCCAACCTTTACTTACCTGTAACGCCCCTAAATCTAGTATTTAGGGGCAACCCTGAACCTTGCCTCCTCAGACAAGAACCGACCAGAAGAAGAGAAGAAGAAGGACCGAAGAAGCCATGCTGAACTAAGAAGAGGAGGATGCCCACTGACTTGGCCCCAGCCCTACCGGCCTGTCCCCACATCGAACCTGCTCCAGCAAAATCCCGGTGTGTCCTGTAGCCAGCAGCCTCAAGAACTTAAAGGACCTGCCCTGCCTTCCAAAACCAAGACTTTGTCTCCCGTGAGCACCAGATTTGCTCACCCACAGACTCTGGCCAAATCCTCGAGTCTGCACCACTCTGCACCTGACGCCCATGGCCCTGGTTCGAGTGGCCCAACACCACGAGGAGGTCTCCTTGGCGATCCTGACCTGAGATCTGGTGATCTCTTACCTGCCTCGAATCTCCAAATGACACCTGCAGCCCCTTTCTGGAGGATCCTCCCGACCGTGACAGGAGCTGGTAAGAAAAACCGGATGCCTAAAGACACCCCTGCACCCAACTTCCTGCGGCCTTAGGTGGCCCAACCGACGGTGTCGCAGCATCCCCAGGCATCCCAACTTACCTCTCCTACCAGTGGTCACCTCCAGAAGATCTTCGTCCCCAAGCCTGCAGTGTTTGTTGCAACCGGAGAATCCCCATTTAAATCAACAGGGCACCCAACGCCAAACCAGCACCCTGCACCCAGCCGCCCCTTCGCCTCTGTGGGTGTACTTTGGCTGCTAACTTGGATCCCCCTTTGCTCTGAGCCTAACACCAGGAGCTTTACTCCCACAACCTTGTGGCCTGCTCGTGAGCAGCCACCAACTGGAAGCCCTCTATCCCCCATTGGATGACATTGGGCCTCAGCACTCTGCACCCGGCTGCCCTAGTGCCACTGAGGGTGTTTCAAGAGTGCATCATTGACCCTGGGGGAACCCTGGTTCTAACCCCAGAATACCAACTCCCACAAATAAGTACTTACCTTCAAACCGTTAACTTTATTTCCTCCCATAGGATTGCATTGACTGCTTTTCTTGAAAATTGTTCTAAGTGTGGAGTTGGTTTGTATGGAACATTGAAAAACTGCATATGTACTAAAAGTGAATTACTTACCTTTTGTCTAGGAGATGTCTCAGTGTGATATCTAGGCATATCACACTGATTAGCAAAAGTAAACTGAAAAGTAATCGAAAAAGTAACGTACATAGTAATCTGTAAAGTAATTAAAAAGTAATTCCGAACTGTTGACTTACCTGTAATTCAAGCAACTGCATTTGAACCTACATTCAACTGTAAAACACTGCATAATTTTTTGCAAAGTATTATTTCACTTACCTGCACCAGGCTTGGCTTGGTTTTTGAAATAAAATAACTAAATAATATTTTTGATACAAACAATTTGGTCTGAGTTCAGCCTTTGACTGTGTGACAACATTTCTTGCCTGAGTGTGTACAACAAATGCTTAACACTCCCCTCTGATAAAGCCTTACTGCCCACCCACACTACCACAAATAGAGAGTAAGGTGCTATTTACTTTTACCTCTGCCTATCTTTTAGGTTCCACTGGACTCTGTGCACACTATACCACATTTTGGTATAGTGTTTACAGAGCCAGCTTCCTACAGAGAGCCATGCAAGTCAGTCCACCCCAGATGCCCCTAGGTATCTAGTTTTGCAAAATCTACAGGTTTGCTCGGTTTCCCTAGATGCTAGCTCAGCTAGGACCCAAAATCCACAGCTAGGCACATTGCAAAACAAGCATTTGCAATGCAACAGGTCTCGCATTAGGTTGAGTTAGAGTTATTGGATTAGTATATTTGTGTTGTTTATTGGTGTTGTTTTGAGAAAGGAGAAAGTGCTGGGGCAGAGGGAACATAATGCGGCAGTGGCAAGTTAAGAACATAAGGATAACTGTGAAGACAGAGTGCGGGACAAAGTGAAAGGCGGTGTGACAGAAGATGGCACTGTTGTGTGTTAAGGCAACAAAAGCAAACTAAATACCGCCTTGTATAGTTGCAGCGCGCAAGTAAACTAAAAGCTAAATCAAGCGCGCGAATCTACAGAAAAAAGATATTGATATGCTTGAGCTCTTAAATGTATGTGTCTGCCTTGTATAGTTGCAGCGCGCATTAGCACAGAGTGAGGGGCAGATGAAAGGCACGGCGAGGCAAAAACATAAAATTAGGTGGCAGGACAGAGTGCAAGGCAGAGGGACAGGCACAGCAAGTTAATAGTATGAGGATAAGTGGCAGGACAAAGTGCGGGGCAGAGGGAACAGAATACGGCACTGTTGTGTGTTGAACCAACAAAAGCGAAGAAAAGTAAAGTAAATACCATGTGGTACAAAATAAAACATGAGGGACTTAATAAAGACAAAAAGGGAGCGAGCAACGAGGTGGAAGCAAAGGGAGAGCGCGTGCATATGTTTAGGTGGCAAGATAGAGTGTGGGGCAGAGGGATAAGCAGGGCGAGTTTGAAACATGAGGATAAGTGTTAGGACAGAGTGCTGGGCAGAGGGACAGGCACGGGGAGGCAAAAATATGAGAATAACTGTCAGGACAGAGTACGGAACAAATAAAGGCATGGCGAGTGAAGAACATAAGGATAACTGTTAGGACAGAGTGCGGGACAGAGAGATAAGCACGGCGAGTTTTGAACATGAGGATAAGTGTTAGGACAGAGTGCGGAGCAGAGGGATAAGCACGGCGATTTTTGAACATGAGGATACGTGTTAGGACAGAGTGCGGGGCAAAGGGACAGGCACGAGTAGTCAAAAATATGAGAATAACTGTTAGCACAGAGTGCGGGGCAGATGAAAGGCACGGCGAGGCAAAAACATAAAATTAGGTGGCAGGACTCAGTGCGGGGCAGAGAGACAGGCAAGGCGAGCATGGGCAGAGGATACAGAACATGGCACTGTTGTGTGTTAAGACAACAAAAGCAAACTAAATACCGCCTTGTATAGTTGCAGCGCGCAAGTAAACTAAAAGCTAAATCAAGCGCGCGAATCTACAGAAAAAAAGATGTTGATATGCTTGAGCTCTTAAATGTATGTGTCTGCCTTGTATAGTTGTAGCGCACAGTGAAACTAAAAGCTAAATCAAGCTCGCGGTGGGAGCGTGTGAGGCAGAGAGGAGACGCCATACGCGTGCACATCGCCTGTCCAGGTACGCACATGAACTGAAAGCTAAATCAAGCACGCGGTGGTAGCGTGTGAGGCAGAGAGGAGACGCCATGCGCGTGCACATCGCCTGTCCGGGCGCGCACATGCCCTGTCCCACTTCGCGCACCAAACCAACAACAATAGTCTCGCCAAGGCGAGCAGCGCATGTGCTGCGTCGCTAGGCGAGACCTAAAAAGGGTCAGTTTTCAGAGGAAAAATGTGATGTGTCCACGTTGCGTTTTGTCATTAAACGGACAGTGGTTCTGCCACAACACACTTCACGCAATTAATTCTTCTTTCCCCGAAATATCGTGGGATTACATTGAATGTCCTTCAAACAATTTGCCCAAACGCACATTCCAGACTAAACAAACTGGTCATAGTTTTGACATCAAATTTAAAGTTTATATATTATAAAAAATCTTATGTTTCTTCAAAAACACGACATATCATATATAAATTCAGAAAAACACACAGGGCATATACACAAACTAAATAGGACATAAACAAAAAGACATTGTGCATCTATCACCACAAATTACAATACATACATGAATATTTACATTACAAACAATTACATATAAACAAAGCGTGACACCATAATATCTCAAAGTGCCCTCAGGATATATTCCTTTTGACTGTAATGGTCAGGATGGACTAACGCTTCTTTAATTGAGCGTCGACGTTTCGACCCTTCTAGTAGCATGAGAATTGTTAAAAATTTAAATGGGTCTTCATCAGGAAGAAAGAAAACAAATAGCCTGTGTATAGCCTTTTAGGGTCCCTCTGGGGATTCCACAAGTAGAGAAGACTTCTTTGTGGGGCTCATGAGTAGCTCCCACCGAAGTAGAAACCAATCTTAAAAACGGGATGGGCGGGCACGCCGTGCTCCTGCACGACCTCTGGCGTCAAGCGCCAAGAGAGATCCGGTGGTTCAACAAATAAATAAGGGGCAGTCTGCCTCCTTTTTTGGGTCCATTCATGTGGCCAAATGCCAAAAATTGGCAAAACTCTCCGTCACCAGCAGCGCGGAGCCACCTTGTCTAGTCCTCATGGCGGTTCTAACAACGGATCCCCGTTTAGAGTAAATCCAGGGTTTCAGAAAAACCGGCTCGCACACAGCGTAACCGCAGCGCATCTTCTCAGATGCGTTTTGGGCCATTTTCTGTTGCAGGAATTAGGTATACCCACACAAGTGAGGTACCATTTTTATCAGGAGACCTGGGGGAATGCTGGATGGATGGAAGTTTGTGGCTCCCCTCAGATTCCAGAACTTCCATCACATAAATGTGGGGAAAATTTGTTTTTTAAGACACAGTTTGAGGTTTGCAAGGGATTGTGGGTAAACAAAATGTGGAGAGAGTCAAAAAAGGGGTCAGTTTTCAGCAGAAAAATGTGAAGTGTCCACGTTGGGTTTTGGGCTGTTTCCTGTCTCGGGCACTAGCTCTACCCACACAGGTACTATTTTTATCAGGAGACTTGGGGAAATGCTGGGTGTGAGGAGGTTTGTGACTTCCCTTAGATTCCGGAACTTTCCATCACAGAAATGTGAGGAAAATGTTTTTATTTAGACACATTTTAAGGTTTGCAAGGGATTTTGGAAAAAAAACGTGAAGAGAGTCACGCAAGCCAGCACATCTTGGATGCCCCTAGGTGTCTAGTTTAAAAAAATGTACAGGTATGCTAGGTTTCCCTAGATGCTGGCTGAGGGCCCAAAATCCACATTGCAAAAAAAGTGTCAGTTTTCAATGGAAAAATGTGATGTGTCCATGTAGCGTTTTGGGCCATTTCCTGTTGAGTGCACTAGGCCTACCCACACAAGTGAGGTAACATTTTTATTGGGCGACTTGGAGAAATGCTGGGTTGGTGGAAGTTTGTGGTTCCTTTGCAGATTCCAGAACTTTCCATCACTGAAATGAGAGGCAATTTCTTTATACAAAGTTTGAGGTTTGCAAGAGATTCTGGATAAAAAAACAGTCTCTAGTTTTCAAAAAGATACAGGTTTGCTAGGTTTCCCCAGATGCTGGCTGAGCTAGGGCCTAAAATCAGCAGCTAGGAACATTGCAAATAAAAGGGTCAGTTTTTAGTGGAAAAATGTGATGTGTCCACGTTGAGTTTTGGGCCATTTCCTGTCACAGGCACTAGGCCTACTACACAAGTGAAGTAAAAAGTTTATTGGGAGACTTGGGGGAATGCTTGGGTGGGTGTAAGTTTGTGGCTCCCTGCAGATTCCAGTACTTTCCATCATAGAAATGCGAGGTAAATGTGTTTTTAGACACACTTTGAGGTTTGCAAGGTATTCTGGGTAACAGGACCTGGTGAAAGTCACAAAAGTCACTCCATCCTGTATCCCCCAGGTGTTTAGTTTTCAAACATGTACAGGTTTGCTAGGTTTCCATAGCTGCCGGCTAAGCTAGTGATCATAAATCCACAGCTGGGCACATTTTTAAAAAAGGGTCAGTTTATAGTGGAAAAATGTGATGTGTCCGCATTGTCTTTTCTGCCGTTTCCTGTCATGGGCACTAGGTCTACCCACACAAGTGAGGTCCCGTTTTTGTCAGGAGACTTGAGGTAATGCTGTGTGGGTGGGAGTTTGTGGCTCCTTACAGATTCCAGAACTTTTAATCAGAGAAATATATGAAAAATGTGTTGTTTTTTTTTACAAAATTGGAGGTTTGCAAGGGATTCTGGGTAAAACAACGTGGAGACAACCACCAAAGTCAGCCCATTATGGATTCCCCTAGGTGTCTAGCTTTAAAAAATGGGCAGGTTTACCAGGTTTTCCTAGATGCCGGCTGAGCTAGGGCCCAAAATCTACAGTTATGCACATTGCAAAAAAAGGGTCAATTTTTAGTGGAAACATTTGCTGTGTTCATGTTGCGTTTTGGGCCGTTTCCTGTCACGAGCACTAGGCCTACCCACACAAGTGACGTGCCATTTTTATCGGGAGACTTGGGGGAATGTTGGGTAGAAGGAAGTTTGTGGCTTCCCACAGATTCCAGAACTTTCCATCACAGAAATGTGAGGAAAACTGTTTTTCAGGCTAATTTTGAGGTTTGCAAGGGATTCTGGGTAACATAACCTGGTGAAAGCCACACAAGTCACCCCATCCTGTATTCCCCTGGGTATCTAGCTTTCAAAAATGTACATGTATGCTAGGTTTCCCTAGGTGCCGGCTAAGCTATGGCACAAAATCCACAGCAAAAAACATTGCAAAAAAAGGGTAGGTTTTGAGTGGAAAAATGTGATGTGTCCACGTTGCGTTTTGGGCTGTTCCCCGTCATGGTCACTAAGCCTACTCACACAAGTGAGATACCATGGGAATACCAAAAATTAGAGCAAGTGCTATTACCAATTGACTTTCTTTGCAGTTGGGCCTTCCAAATGTAAGACAGTGTGTAAAAAAGAAGTCATTTTGAAAAATGCCCTCTAATTCACATGCTAGTATGGGTACTGATGGAGCAAGAACTCACAATGAGACTTGCTCGTAAGCAATCCTCTCACAGTATTAATTTATTAAACTTTGTAATGTCTCTACTAACAAATGCACACATGAACACTATACGAGTGAAGCTTGCCTATGTGTTTAAAAACTAATAAGTAACGCTTGTCTAAACCAAAATGGCCGCTAAAGCGCGGGAAATTCAGTGCGCATGTGTCAACCATATCACGTGGTATGACGTCTTTCTTTGCTTGGAGGGAAAACTTTGCTTCTGCGCAGTGTGTATTAAAATGGCTGCTTAATGTTTTCACGTGCTAAAGCTTGCGCATATGCTGCAATTAAAACTGTGGTATTCTAATGCTACTAAAGCGGGATAGATTTATAATTAAATGGGAGTAGAAATAAGGGGGTATACAGTGAAAACATTTATTTGTGATTTCAATGTTTACTTCTTTGACTTTTATTAGTTCGTAAAATGGGGCATGGGTTAACGGAGAGGCAGCTTGGAGCCAATGTGAAGTACGCATGCGCCCGGTAAACAAGGCACAGCGATGAAGTCAACTTGGACGTCATCCAAGGCCGTGACCTGGTGGCCAACTCCACTGCATCCGCGATGTTCCTGCAGAATGCAACAATTTATATAAACAATGTATTAAACTTTGTCGTGAGACGGGTGGGAAATAAAGCAAATGTATTAATTGTGAGGGGCGGTCTTTTCAAACAATAGGCTTAAAGAAATTGAACTAAATTGACATGGTGTGAGGATCAACCCCCTGTCCCCGTCCAATCAGAAGTAGTGGGCCCATAATTTTGAAACATTAATGGGAGGTACCTGGGTGTAGAAGGGTATAATAGGTATAGATTAGTTAATTAGTTGAGGAAGCGATGCTACATTCATTGATCCAGACGCTGATGCAGAGCAGAACTAGGCTGATTCACTGTCCAGAGAGGGCTTGAGGTGGGGGCGGCGGATTCCTAGAAGACGACTCGAGAGAAGCAAGGAGAAGCGAAGTATCAGAGAGGGGAACGATGCAGGCGTCGTTGATAGAGAGGTCACCTGTCCTGTCCTGAACCTGGTCCGGAGGTTTTTGGTCTTCATCCTTCTTGTGACCTATCTTTCCAACTCCTTGGCCAAGGGGTTTGGTTCTCGCATCTTTAGGTAAATATAAATGCAACCTTTAGCTGTGCTGCTGTCTCTATCTTCTTCTTTCTGAGGGACCGTCATTGATCGATAATTGATTATCAGTATGCTTCATCCTTGATATACGATTAAGTATTATGTGGTTTTGTAATTTACTCTGCTAAACTTTAGATAAACATTTTAAAACTTCCTGACTCAGTGATTATTTCAGGATTATGGATTGTATTGAATGTCACTCATTTTAAACTTCCCAATTATCAAAGGGTCCATTGGTAAGTCATTACTCTTCAATCAGAAAGTAATTGGTAGCAGGGATATTGATAAAGAGTACAACTGACCCACCAGCGGAAATTGCTAGCGTAGTATGAATGAATGGGCCCAGGTGAGTATTCGGTGTATGAATGCTTGTTGCTAGTAACTCGCTGGATCAGTACCTACAAATGTAATATGAGAGATGTGCAAATAACCACTGCCTCTAAACTCCATACCTTGTTCCCATTTCAGAAATATAGATGTCCTTGATACCTTATTTTCACTCCTGATATTTTACCAAATTAATTGCTGTATACCCGGTACCCAATGAAAAGCCATTGCAAGGTGCAGCTCAGTTATTGGCTCTGGGTACCTTAGGTTCTTGGTTAACCTTCAAGCCCTATATAACCCTGCAACCAGAAGGGCCCAGCGGACGTAATGGTGTATTGCTTTAAAAAAATCTGCCATAGTTAGAAGAAGTTACAGGTGAAAACTTAGGCACAAATGTCTGTTTTTTAAACTCAATTTTAATATTTATTTTATTTCAACTGTTACTTTCTCTAGGACAACCTTGAAGGATCAACACAAATGCCCCATTGCCCAATTCAGAATTTTATCTACTTTTCAGAAATGTTTAGCTTTCTGAGATTCACCATCGGTTTCACACCCATTTCTACCACTAACTGGAAGGAGGTTGAAAGCACAAAAAATAGGAAAAATAGGCTATGTCCCAGTAAAATGCCAAAACTGTGTAGAAAAATGTGGTTTTCTGACAAAAGTCTGCCTGTTCCTAAAATCTATGAAGATGGTGATTCTATCACTGCAAGCCCTTTGTTGATGCCATTTGCAGGGAAAAAAACTGATGCTTTCTGCTGCAGCACTTTCTTCCCATTTTCCCCCCAAAACCCAAAACGTTAGCTGTATTTCGGCTAATTTCTCTGTCCCCTCCAGGGGAATCCACAAACCCTGGGTACCTTTAGAATTCCCAGGATGTTGGGAAAAAAAGGATGCAAATTTGATGTGGATACCTTATATGGACAAAAGGTTATGGGGGCCTAAGCGCAAACTACTCCAAATAGCCATAAAAAGCTTAGCACAGGAAGGGAAAAGGACTAGCAGCGAAAGGGTTAAGGGAAACAGGCTGCGTTTAAAAAAAAAGATTGCTTTATTTAAAACTAATCACAGACATAATGGTCTGCTGACCCCAGCAGGCCACCATCCCTGTGATGGCAGTGAATCCCTGTGGGTCACAAATTGCAACCTACCTCATTAACTTTCATGAGGTAGATCTATTTGCAACCCACTATGAATCGCTAATGAAACTGAAAAGAGCTTCATACATTAGGAATAGCGATTTCCTAATCATGATTTGCGAAAAATCACAATTAGTTATTGCTATTCCTATTTTTGCACATCTGTCCCGTAGATCTTAGTATGGGGGTGTTTGTAAGGGAACTGAGTTGATCTGGTTCTCTATTGATCATTAGTGGGTAGTGCAGAGACATCTGTTTGCATACAGTGAGGCCAGAATTTATGTTGGCACTTGACTTTGTAAACAAGATCATGCAGGTTCTCTTATGGATCACAACGGACATAACGAATTCTTCAGTGTTCTTCTGAACTCTGAATGATTTCCATGGGCTCTAAGCTTTGTATACAAAATATCTGCTCTTAATTGTTTTTAAGTTCATTTTACCTACTATATCTTACAATATCAGTCTCCAAGTAACTATTCTAACTAGTAGTTTGCAGTTCACCTGATTAGCTCTTGTATTTGTATTGTATCAGTCATTTTATCAGACACATCCATCAAGATAGGTGGGTTCTTGTCTGTCCTTGCTTGCTGTCAAACCATTATTATCCAAGCTCAATCCTTTTATAAACTATCACATTATAACCAATGTCCTCAGTAGTACGTATTTAATAAAACTAAACATAAAAGTACCATACTTAGGTGAGTGAACTTTAGGCTCCACCTATATCAATAACTGATTAGGATGAACTTTAAATTAAGACCTTGCCTGTGTGCATAGCCAGACAAAACTTTGTACAAGTGCCAAAACTAGTATTGTTCAGTAGATCACCAACCACTGGATCAATTAGACAATCAAAAGTGGCTTACACTTCCTCTTCAACCAGTATATACACATCTTTAACATTTGCCTTGTATTATTTTTTTCATTCTTCACTTTTCATGTCAGAATATCACTCATATGGGTTACTTTGTGGGCCCTGTTTTGACAGCAACATGTTGATACTTAATACGTTTTTGGATTGTACATTATCTATACCTTAAACTGAGCTGAAGTCCTATTTGTCTACATCCACTTATTAGCTAAGTTCACACTATCTAAACCATTATCCCTATTAATAATCTCAGATTGTTAACTGATATCAGTCTTACCACATCCTAAGCCCTTAACCATAATTTAGGTTGCATGCTTCCTGCAAGAAGATTATTTTTATTACAATTGTATTGGAGGTTTGGATGATTAAAAAAACAACTATGTTGTTTGTTTCACTGTAGGGCTGGACTTTAAAAGTGGGTGATTAAGTACAACAGCGTCTTTATGTATATGAGATTCTGTTAGAGATATAGCTCTATCTTTGGTCAACCTCTTCTCAGCTTTATCTGCCTTAATCGCAATAAAACACAGATATCAAAACTGATGGGGCAACCTATTGCCCATTGCTAGTATGTATATCATTGTGTGTAGGGCACAAGTCAAGGGTACACATTGGTAGACTGTGTCTACCCACTCTTTTCACAGGTGGACCCCCTCCACCCTGCCAAGAAGAAATGTGCCATATTATTTTAAATTCTAGTTGCGCCCAAAACAAAGGCACAATTTAAGGGGACATCAAGGCCTCCTTTTGTTGGAGTATCCTGGCTGGGAGCTATCTGGAGCCTCACACCCAGATGCAAATGACTTCACAAGTACTTAAGAGAGGCGTGCTTTTGACTTTTTTCAGTCCCTATATATAAGAGATATGCATGCATTGTAAGAATGTCAGATGTATTGGTCTGTCCCCGTATTTACACAAATAACAATTCAAATACCACTATTTTGTTTTATTTCTTTTATAGTGCTATTCATCCTAATCCAGGTAGTCGGAGTGTTTTATAGCACACATACACATTATCCATTGCCATAAATCATGTGTGTAAATCAGTGTACAGGACGTGTTACATAAGATAGTGAGGGTTGCAAGGTGTAGGAGTACATGTCCTTCATAGCTCACTGGGCTATATTAGAAAGATTACCGTTTTTGAACTGTAGGTAGCTAAAGGATCTCTGTGTTAAAAGCAGCAACCCACTTACCCATCTACATAAAATACAAATCTGTCATCTGCGTGTTACATTATGTGCTTTGCAAGAGACATATTAACCCTCTATGCTACTTTGATCCAAAACTAGGACTAGACAAAAAATAGATCTCTCCAGCAAGTTGTCCAGGGCCATCTTACCATTATTATATTATTCCTGATATTTAAATGCCACACAAAGATCTATCAGAAGGTGCCTTAACCCCATAAGATATTTTAAAATGCCTACTTTGCAATCAATTAAGCAGACCAGATTTACTGCCAGACTTCTCCTTGTTGCCAATTTCTTTGTGACATGGCTTTAAAAAACATGAATGTATAAGGTCATGGCCAGATTTAGCTTTGCAGTTGTGTCACATTTGAGCACAGCCCCAACGCAAAATCAAATTTGTTAAATATTGTAAAACACGTTCTTGATATACTATCAATCCTCCTAGTAGATGCTGAGAGACAAGTGGGAATCAGACCTGGGCAGATTGGAGGAGGATGATGAATGGGGTGCCACATGTCAATATCCTGGGAAGGTGGATATTCAGTCAGGTTTCTGACTGGTCCAGGTGAAGTTGCAACATAGGGCCTTATACACACAAACACAGCTGTACACAAATGGGAACAGCTGATTTAGACCACTCACGGCCCCAACATGAGTTCCTATGTGATGGACTACACATAGTGGGTGAATAGAAGAGATTCTGGATGCTGTGGGCAAATGGCCCAACTGCCCTGATGGAAGAGTCATGATCCACTTGACAGTATGCAACCCACCTTCTCGAACCTAAGATTGTCCTTCTGTAGGTTTGCGATTTGACACTTACCGAGGAACACATGGGGGTGGGGGGTGTGAGGGTTTATTTTATTTAGTTGACTTGGTTTCAATATACTCAATAAAAAGATCTAAAAAATGTATTCTTGATAGACCTGATAAACATATGCGTGAGACTTTAAGATATGATGTCACTACTTGTGATGTCACTTCCTGTGAGGTCATGGGTTGTGATGACTCTTCCTGTGGCTCCATGTGCGTTGTCACGCTCTGTGATGTTACTCTACGTGATGTCACTTGCATACTGCCTAACTTGCGGTAATTAAAACCAAACTCATAATTCCGTCCCATGAGTAAACAGGGGTTTACGTACAGACGGAATTAGCCGCCCAACTTGTAATCAGGCCCCTTGAGTCGCTCTGCTTCCTACTCCACATAAACAGTCCTGCTTTCATCCAATAAAGTTCATGTGGTGGATCAGTTCCTTGCATTTTTAGGGCAGGAGGGTGTGTTCCTCGGTATGTCAGCCAATCAGCGCAGCAGTCCACAGTTGATTTGCACTCCTGCATTTCAAACAATGATAAAGTGACTTTCTTCTGTTTAAAAATGTAAACAATGTGCTCCTGCCCAGGGAAGTGACAAAAACAGTTTTAAAAAAAATATCACAGAGTCCTCCCACTCTGTGCTCATCACAATCAGCCCTGTTATGCATTGGCTCCCTTGCACTTGTAGACAGCAGGGTGCGTTCACCAGTCCACCAGCTAATCAGTGCAGTGGACCACAAATCGGGACTGATAAAGTGACTGCACTATTTTAATATGCTAACAGTGTGCTGTAGCCCACAGAAGAGGCAAAAACAATTATTTAAAACAAATCGTGTAGAATTACTTCTCTTTCAACTCAGCACAATCAATCTTGTTCTCTCTTACAACAAAGCTCCATGCCAACTCCTTTTTAAAAAAACAATAGTAAAGATCCCACTTATTACCTATGTGGATCAAAGTATGTCTGTATAGAACCAGCTTCTTATGCAGTAATAAAGTGCTTTGTCTCAGTTATTGCAAAAGTAGATCGAATACGATTGCCTCTGCTTCCACACGCTCCACCTGCTTTGAAAGACATTCAGATGGATCCCCACAGAATCCAGAAAGACGGTCACCCAAGCACTCATCACCAGCAGACACGACTACTGCAATGCACTCTACGCCGGCATCACCCAGAAACAGCTCAAGAAACTACAGAACGTCCAAAATGCCGCAGCCTGACTGGTCCTCGACATCCCCCACCGCAGACACATCATGCAACACCTCCGATAACTCCACTGGCATCCAGTCAAGAAGAGAATCCCTTTCAAGCCCCTCACACACGCCTACAAAGCTCTACATGACAAAGGACCAGCATATCTGAGCAACACCCTCATATTCCATGTACCCGCCAGACAACTCTGATCCTCCGAACTCGCCCTCGCCTCCATCCCCAGGATCCACGAGACCAGAACCGGAGAAAGGTTGCTCTCCTACCTCGCCGCCAAGACCTGGAACACTCTGCCCCTGCACCTCAGACACTCCGAGTTGCTGACCCAATTCAGTAAGGACCTCAAGACCTGGCTCTTCGAATGATCCTCCACCCAGTCCGACCATCAGCCCCCTCCCCTAGCGCCTTGAGACCCTCACGGATGAGCAGTCACGCTTTACAAGTCCCTTATTGATTGACCAGACACCTGGATATAGCAGAGTTGGGCAAAGAAATAAAGTACTGATCCTAGCAATATAATTATGCTCCGTATGTGATGTTCATTAAGTCATACTGATTAGGCCTGGGTGGAAAACTACGCTACGCTCGCATAGTTTGCGCAACTACGCGCTACGCGAATTGCACGTAGCACAGTGCAAAAACGCGTAGCGGGCATTTTTTGCTTGCTCGCGGTCCTCAACGTCAAGTTGGCGACCGCGAGCGAGCAAAATGACATCCCGGCGAGACTTTTTCTCGTTCGCGATCAGCAACATCAAGTTGCCGATCGCGAGCGTGGAAAATAAACCTCCGGCGAGATTCTCAACGTGGGGAGGTCAGGTTTCTCATTGCGAGTGGTCGCGTATGCTCGCGACCGCTCGCGATGAGAAACTACCAGTCCGCGTTGAGAAACTGCAGCTCGAGTACAAATCTACTCGAGCGGCAGAAAACGACTGCTTGCACTGTGCAAGATGCCGTTTGCAATGATTGCACAGTGCGGACAAGCATCCGGCACTGTGCAATCAGTTCGCGTAGTGCTACGCGTAGCTCGCATAGTGCGAAGTGCACTTCGCGTAGCTACGCGTAGCGCTACTACACGAACTACGCCCAGGGTTAATACTGATTGAAAAAATACTTAACATCCCAAAAAAGAGTGGGATTTACCCTCAGTACCCTGATTTCCGCATATTGTTGCCAGCGGAAATATTCAGGATGACACTTCAAGTTTTGCCACAGACCTCATGCTGGACAGGTCATCCTTAGGGTGGTCTTCCCCCAGCTTTTTACCTGCTTCCCTCCATTTTCTTGCTGTCTCTTTTTGTTGGCCGTAGGACTCTGAGCACTTTACCACTGTCAACCAGTGCTAAAGTGCATATGCTTCTCCCCTAAAACATGTTGACATTGGCATATACCTGATTGGCATATTTAGTTCACTCATAAGTCTCTTGTAAAGTGGTATACCATATACCCAGGGCCTGTAATCTAAATGCTACTAGTAGACCTGCAGCACTGGTTGTGCCATCCACACAAAGAGTGTTTCAAACCTATCTCAGGCCTGCCATTGCAAGGCCTGTGTGTACAGTTTACTGCCACTTTAACCTGGCATTTAAAGCCACTTGCCAGGCCTTAAAACTCCCCTTTTATTACAAGTCACCCCTAAGGTAGGCCAGAAGTGACCCTACAAGCAGGGTGCTGTGTAACTAAAAGGCAGGACATGTACTTTTAAGTTTTACATGTTTGGCAGTGACAAACAGCTACACTTGTTTTGCACTGCTGTGAAGCCTACGTGAGGATTGGGAATTCCTTTAAACACTCTTAAACTGTAATTCCTTAGTGGAAAGGAGTAGCTACTTCATGTTTAATATCTTTGTAATGGTGGAAATAAACCCTCCTTAGTGGTAAATTTGGATTTGGCATTACCATTTTAGAAATGCCTTTTTTAGGAGATGGACATTTCTCTGCTCCTAACTTTGCTCTGTGTGCCTGCAGCTTGTCTCCAAGACATGGCTGGGTTGGGGGACAGCTCCACTTTGTGCATTCCCTCTAGACAGCCATAAACACAGGAGAGGTTGGCTGTGACAGAGGACTCATCTGCATTCATCTGCATTCTAATAGCTTTCTGGGCAGGAAGCGGGAGAGGTGGCTTACACTTAAATCTGAATAGACTACGTCCTGTCCTCACACAAAGGACCTAACAACCCCCTCCCCCCCACCACCACCACAGATAGCCTGGCAGACAGGTCTGGGTTGAAAGGGATCCTTGTGCACTTCAGAGAAATCCTTTGAAGTCTCCCCCTGCATCAAAGGCACGTTTTGGGTATAAGTACCAGGGCTCTTACTGTACCAAATCGGTACACTACTGGACCTGGGAAGAACTCTGCTAGAGTAAAGACTGCTGTGATGAAGGGATTGCCACCTTACTGTGATTGACTGTTCCAAAGAACTGCTTCTCTGCTTTGCTGAGCTGCCCTGCTGCCTGCTGATCTCTGCCCTGCTGAGGACAAGGGCTGGACCCATCTCACTTTGACCCAGAGTGACTCCAAGGGCTTGCTGACTTGCCTCCTGTTTTCTGAAGTCTCAGGGGCAAAAAAGACTTCCTGCAATCCTGCTGGTGCTGCTTGACTCTGCCATCTGTGAGTCCTACCCTTGCTTGAGTTGCCCCCTCCAGTCCTGGGCTTCAGAAGTGGGTTCTGCAGCTGATTTCTGCAAAAACCGATGCATTGCCTCGACTGCAGAAAATTTCCACCACATTGCCCTTCGACATCGATGCAGAGGCTGCTCAACGACGAAGAATCCACAGCCTGCGCGGCTCGACTGCTCTTTGCCAAGCTACCAGAGGGAGAGTACAGGTTAATTTAGGGTGTGTATCTGACTTACCCTAACAAAGTGGTGGTCCCTACGTGCACAGGGTGCAAACCTCTGCCAACTAGAGTCACCATTTCTGACACCACGCCTTGGGAATGCTGTTCTAAAGATCAGAAGAGTGCAAAGCGGGGAGTTAATACCACTTCCACTAGGGGAAGATTAAAGAGTCTTTGCCTTGTTCCCCTATTTCAACAGATGACCTCCATAACTAATACTCTCAATCCAATTTGTTAGTGAAGACCAAATCAGGAATCCGCATCTTCGTGCCTTCCAGCCCTTACACTCATATTGGCTCCTTTCAATGTTATGCATTCCCAAAATCCATGTCTTCCATTCTGGAAAGGTTGGAGGGTCCAGACTTAGCCATTGTGAAGCTATGCACATGCGGGCCACTGCCATAGGCACAAATATCAAATATAACTCCCCCTTTGAGTATCCGGAACCTTCCACTAGCCCTAGCAACATCATCTGGGGAGTGAATTAGATCTGTGTATTTCAGATGATACCAATTAAGGTCCTAGTTTCATACATAAGCATTTAGCTCTGGGCATGAGAAAACATATGTATGATTTCAGCCTTTTCTATTCCACATCGATGGCATTTAGCATCAGGCTTCCTGCCCCATCTATATAACTTAGCCGCTGTGTAATATAAATCAAATACAGTCTTGAAGTGCTGGCTCTTTAATCCTGCAGTTAACAGTGTCTCGCTGCACACCTCTAATGATCTCTGTAATATTGGTCCATCCGCCACTAATATTTCCTCCCACTTATTATTCTGACCCTCTAGGTCGTTGGGCAGAGCTGTGTTAATAGATTATAGAATTGCCTGATCCTAGCTCCGACATCAATGGCTTCTATAATGGGGACTTTACTGACCAAAAATTGATTCTTGCCCATCTTGCTAATAAGAGTCTCTGATCTGCAAATATTTAAAAAATGTCTCTTTTGCTAGTCCATACTTTACTGCATCTCGCTAAATGAATATAGCTCTGTGCCTTACTCGTGCCCCAGCCTCAGTCTAGTCAACCTCATCACTAATGGAGGATAGGGCGGGTGATTTTTCATTTGACTCTCTGTGGGCAAAGAGATTGATAGAGGGCTGTATTGTCAAAGTAAAGGATTTCCTGCTAGTGGACCTGTCTCCAGTTCGTACACAGCTGGATGCTATTGAGTCCATGCTAATGGATATCAAACAATTATTGGTATCACCTGCGCAGGGCCCTAGCATGCCACCTATTGCAAACCTCGACAAGGAAGTCAGCCAAAGATCATACCAAAACTACCCTTCTAAGCGTCCCTCTTGCTCAAAAGACACACCTCCTTCGAGATGCCCCAGATCTCCCCTGCATGGGTCCTAATACTTTGAACTCTAAGCAAAAAGATGCTGACTCTCTATAAAAAAAAAAAAAGTTAAACACAAACCGAGGCACATTCCTCTCACACAGCTCAGGAATTGGACAGATCAGGATCTCGAGGACATGCGCAAACGGCAATTCAGCCTGTGATAAATCTCTCTCCAGCATCCTGCCCATATGTGATAATCTTACCTGGAGTACCCCCTTTGAGAATGGCCAAAAGGAGTCACAGAATGAACTTTTTAATAAGACTTTGAATTTGCTGGGACGGTACAGAAACGTTCCACTCTCCGTGGCAAATAATATCATGTTGACAAGGACAGTGGGCTGGATCGGCTCTGGGACCGTGGACGGCAGGGAGATTCTATCATTGTCAATTTTAGATCACGCCTTTTGGTAAAGAGCTTACTCTTTGGGCATATGAGTAATCAGCAAGCCAAAAGCAATATTGTATTATTACCCCAGGTTACTTTTACAAGCCAGGCCCTCATGCCTTCCAGGCCAGTAGTTGGGTGCAGTGAGGGGTTTCTATGTCAACAGCCCTAAGCATATGCAATGTCACTCCCTCTGGGATTTCACCTTTTAACCACATTGAAGCACTTGTGGACATTGATTGACTTGATAAGACTGCTGAGTCTGGTCTCCATCAGGGGCAGACATCATTCTCATTTTTAAGAAGGGATCCTGTAACCTTCCTTCAAACTATAGACCCATAAGCCTCATTGACAGCTCTCAAAAGCTCTTTGCTGAGGTAATTTTGGGCAGATTGCAAGAATGGATGACTTCCAGAGATATTTACCCCCTTACAAGCTGGCTTTAGAGAAAGCACCAGTACAATAGATCAGGTTTTGCAGTTTTATATAGAACAAACTCAACCCGAAGGTATCATAGTGCTTTACATGAGCACCAGTTGAATTACAGATGGACGCATTCATTTTTAGGCAAGGGTAGATGAAATGATTTGCCCAGAATCACAGGATTTTGAGCTATCCGCTAGACTCAAACCTGGCTCCCCAGCTTCGAAGTCGGCCGCTCTAGCCTTTCGCCTCCAGCTGTTGCACAAGAAGACTGTTCTTTTAGAGGGCGATTGTCTTTACGTGGTGTTTGTTGACTTAAGGTCGGCATTTGAACTTATATCCCACCCTAGCCTTTGGCAGATCTTTGCTGATAAAGGGGTCCTGCAATTTCTTTTGACTATGACTATGAGACTCCATGATAATAACTTCACACAAGTAAGATGTGGGCAGTCGGGGGAATTGACAAATCCATTTCCTGTAAATAGAGGGGTTAGGCAGGGATGCCTGCTCGCACCCACTTTGTTTACACTGTTCATTAATGGCCTGGTAGCCTATGTGGTTCAAAGGGAGTCTGACGCACGACGCCTGGTGAGCATCAGGGTACCTGACCTGATGTTTCCTGATGACACGCTGCCTCTCTCAAAAAAACCTGTGGGCCTGCAAAGAATTCTTAACAGATTTGATTGCTTTTTAAAATGTATTTATTTATTTGCAAAAAGAAACGTACAACATACAACAGAGGTACAATCGCATCTTACATTTTCCTTATTTGCATATTTGCAGGCATATACTTATACATACAATTTATTCCTTCTTTTGCGCCGCAGATGTGTCCACCTTTTCAGTTATTTTGCGTATTTATGTTTGCATCCGACTGGGTATCACTTTGCCTCGTGAGCACATATGACTTAAAAGGCTCCCATATATCTTTAGGCCTCGAAGCTATTGGGAGTTCTTCTGCATAGCAGTTCAGCTGCTCATTGCAATACGCTATATCAGCTATCCAACGCTCCTATTGTGGTGCCCTTCTACCACCCCAACATTGTGCTACCTTCCGCTTAGCCAGAAGTAGTGCTATAGCCACTAACTTACGACTCTTTGGCTGCAAGTCTGAGATCAGTCCCAACAGACATATGTGCGGTGTGCACTCTACTTTCTCAGTCACCATTTCAGTAACCGCTTGTGTGACCTGCTCCCAGAAGTCATGTATCTTCCCACAATACCACGCTAAATGCATAAATTCAGCCTCAGGTGTATCGCACCTTACACAGTTGGCTGAATCTCGCAACCCATATTTGTGCAATTTCTATGGAGTGTAATATAGCTGTTGTAGGTACCTAAAATGTATTATGCGCAGATTGCAGTTCGCTGTCAGCCACCCCGTTAGCTTGCAGCAAAATTCCCAATCTTTCCGAGTAGGGGGGCTATCCAGCACTGTGTTCCATTTCTCCATACTTTTATCATGTTGCGGGATATTCTCCAACTGTGTTGCATTATATAGCCGGGTAATGAGTTTCGCTTAGGATGGGCTATCCAGCATCACTTGCAATGGCTTTAACACTTGTGGTGCCGCTTGGTGCTGTGGGTTTACCGCCTTCAGCACTACCTGCAATTTATGGTATGCAAAGCTATGTAAAGGAGTAGCAGCACTTTTGCTAGTGGCGGCCTCCATCGACCAAATATATGGTTTTTAATCCATGCCACTCCACTCACCCACATCCCATGCTGAGAGGGTCCCCCTTGGAGCATGTACACACTTTTTGATTATTTGGGAGTAACTCTAACTGAGCATTTTTACTGGCAAACCCACATTGCCAGTCACAACAAGTGTAGACTCAAACTGGAAATAGTGAAGATGCACAAGGGTGCCCAATAGCGCCCAGTCTCACCAGCACTTCAGAGTTACAGCTGCCAGGCATTATGATCCCTCCTGTATGGTGTAGAGCTGTGGGGTCATAGAGAGGTGTCTACTCTAGTTGCAGTCAACAATCGCTTCATGCATCAAATGACTGGCCTCCCTATTAGCACACCGCTGCTCTCTCTAAGGTTAGATATGGGGCTGGGAACATCTCAGACGGAGCTAGCGTAAGGCCTATTTGATACTGGGGGAGGTTCTAGACCATACCGGAGCTGCGCTCTTACCAGTCGGGTTTAGCTTGTAAGCATGTAAAGATAACCCTCACAAATATATATTTAGCTAAAATGATTATGGGATGCCCCTGTGGAGGCTTGTGTGAGCTCTAAGAAACAAATCAAGAGAGCCTATCGGCAACACAAATTGGGTCTATTGAAAAGCCAGCCTAGTATTCAACCTTCTTAATGTTCAAGGATGAATTGAAAGAAGGGGAGGTTCCTGGATGGAATAGAGCCTATCACTGCCAGGAAGCTCTACTTGCAATTCAGGCATGGCATTTTGCCTCTCTCCTCATTTAATGCTAGTTGGGGGAGTGTATCTATGCCACTGGATAGGCACTGCCCATCTTGCACCTACTCAAAAGAAACAGTTGCGCATGTTTTATTTTTCTGCCCGCATAACAGAGCATTAGGAAAAAATGGATTCTACCACTTTGCTGAAGGATAGGGAGTCAGGGAACTTAAAGTGGCATTAAGAATTGTAATTACAGATACTAGTCAAAGCATAGTGTTCATGGTTTATCGGTTCTTGCTGGCCATGTGGAGAATCAAGCAAAAAAGAGTACTCCAAAGTGTGTTGTAAAGTACTAATGCACAATCAGCCAGCATTTTTCTGTCTGTTACTTGTCTCTTGCCTTTTACTGAGCATTATTATTATTATTCTAAAGTAATACTTGGTTATTTGTATTACACACGTTTATGGTTTTATATGCTTTTATGTATATTTAATGTATTGCTATTTATATATTGATTTTATTAACTGCCTGGGCGTAGTCCGCGAAGTAGCGCTACGCGAAGCTACGCAAAGTGCAGTTCGCACTACGCGAGCTACGCGTAGCACTACGCGAACTGCGTAGTGCACTGTTCGCAATGATTGCACAGTGCCGGATGCTTGTCCGCACTGTGCAATCATTGAAAACGGCATCTTGCACAGTGCAAGCAGTCGTTTTCTGCCGCTTGAGTAGATTTTTACTCGAGCGGCAGCTTTCTCAACGCGGACTGGTTGTTTCTCATCGCGAGCGGTCGCGAGCATACGCGACCACTCGCAATGAGAAACCTGACCTCCCCGCGTTGAGAATCTCGCCGGGAGGTTTATTTTCCACGCTCGCGATCGGCAACTTGATGTTGATATTTTATGAACTTTGATGGCAAATTGCTGAATAAAGCTGCTTGCTTGCTTGCATGTAGCTGCTCTTTGTCATAAAAGTTGCCAAGTCTTGTAATGCCATTGATGGAGCAGGGTTTGCGTCATGTAAACCTGCTCGGATCAACGCCCCAAGATAACATTTATTAATCGTGTGTCTTGTACTAAATGCAATAATACACACAAACACGGGGAGATGCTTTGCGCACGCGTGCATTGCAATTAAGACTAATGCATGAAATTCTTAGGCCGCATATCGCTTTTGCATATTAAAACCAACAAAGTGGAATAATGCTATTGCAAAATAATGCTTTGCACATTAATGCTCATATGAATTAACATGGGATGAGTGCAATGGTGGGAGGGAAACAGTGTAATTTCCATTTTTGGTTATTAATATTCTTTATATTTCTCTTTCATTGTAGTTTTAAAATGGGCCTATGGTGAACAAATAGATACGCGTGTTAAATTAGCATGAATAAATGAAAAGGCCGCAAAAGGCTGCCCCGTATATGAACTGTGGTGGGTGTCAGCGGCGGATGAAGGAATCCTTCAAGAGTGAAAGAAAGACGTGCAATATTGAGGACGTCGAGATGCCTGGGAAAGCTCAAGCTGATGAACATTTTATGTCTAGTTGATACATTGTCAGAAATAAAGTTACTAATACAGGGACAAGCTATTTATCAGAGAATGTGACGTGATGAGGGATAGAGAATCGATTCATAAGCAGTGAAGTAAAATGTGGGAACGAATTAAGAACAAAGGAGAGCATGTAAAGCCAAATGAAGTAATGGAGGTGTGGTGCAACACCCCACAGATTGACCAATGAAATGTTGAGATTTCCCCGAATGTTGCAGATTAGTGGGACGGACAGGTTGAATTAGGGTATAATTGGGATGCTCACAGGGGGTGTGGTTAAGGCAGCTTTCCATAGGTCCAGAGAGACAGAGGGTGATCGTCGCTGTCCATGGGTCAGAGGCCTACCCGTTTCCTGATCCTATCTTTTCCCGGTTTCCTTTATCGGGTTCCCTTTCCGCTATCCTCGTGGCCAGGGGGTGGTGGTTCCTTTTTCCGAACTTTTATCTTTAGGTATGTATCAATAGGGAAATTTGCAAATGTCTGCAAATGTTTTCTCTCCATGACTCTTATGTCTCTTCATCTATCCACTCAATAATATTCACTGTGATTCAGATGCTTGTGATTTTGTCTGCATATTTTATGATATTTCTCCTATAATGTGTATTTTCTTTCCCTGTAACTTTGTACCTGAGATTTTCTTATAATTACTGAGATAAACAGATTAACGATATATTGAGTTTGTGATTATTTCCTTATGACAACTGTTAAGATTTTGGTTAATTAGTCATGTCAATAGTTTACACTTCTCAATCAATATGATTCATCGCCCAAGAGGAAAGTGGTTGACGATAGGTTAAAAGAGCTGTAATATAGAAGAATCAATTAGATAATCTGTTTTCCCTTTAGATGAGCAAAAGACGAATCAACGACACACAAACCGCATTTCAGTGTCATTCTCGTAGGGTCTGTTAAATGGTGAGAAATTGTGAATTTGTATGTTTGGGGACCGTTGTCTGCTGTGTCATTTCAGAGACCCCCGGTTTGGCGCTGGATCAGTTTTTGGTAGCAGTATGATGGCTTATTATTGATTAGTTGATTATTGATTATTTGATTTGATTATATGTGTTCTAACCCGAAAAGTTAATGTCGTGTTTTATGTTGTCCTGAATATACGGGCGAGAAGGTTGCCCGGGGTAAAGTCATAGCCTGAAGTAGGCTGGGAATTAGTGTGGATAGACATATCCCACTACGGAAATACTTTGTCTGTAAGTCATAACACTGAACAGTGAAAGGCCGTAGGTGTTGCATTAGGGAAAATTCGTATGAGAGTAGATTTGAAGTGCTATAGCGAAGGGTCCACCTGTGAAACTTTGGCCTTAATCCCCAGAGAAGTACCAAGACTCCTTTTCATACCAAAAAGTCCTCTTGAGAAACTTTGGCCTTATCCCTGGAAAAGTAACAGGTCCTCCTGGAGCTTGATTGAAGGGTGAGATAGCGTTGGGTCGTTACTATTGCTCGTAGAGAAAATTCTTTTTGGAAAAGTGAAAACTATCTCTTTATTTAGAAAACAGACAAGGTAGCATTGTTTTTATATCATTATTAACAAGATTTCTTTGAGAAAAAGCTTAAGAAAAAATTTGCCCAGTCATTTTGTGAAGGGAGGGTCAGTAGAAGGAGTAATACTGACGTCAGAAAACGCCGCGCTGGCATTGGTCAGGCAGCGGGAGCTCCTAAAGCTGTGATTGGAGGAGCCAGTGTAAGCTGCATCTCTATTGGTTGAGACATTGCTGACATAGCAGTGCTCAGATTGGTTGGTTGGTGTGAGTCGCGCTGGTATTGGATGACAGATGCCTAATAGAGACTATAGAAGTACGGAGAGTTTGTTGGGATTTTCGAGTCACATTTTGAGGGGACAGTTGAAAAAAATAAAATGACGTTTATTAATAAAATCAGGAATTTCTTCAAAAAGGACAGACCGATAGTGACAAGGGAGGGAATTCTTATTCCGCCTCCAGGAACCCCCGCATCCTATATGATGCTAGAATGTGGATACCATACATGCACTTGGTTGGAGAATTGGGTGAAGTATACTGAGAGCGATGGTGTTCTGGCTTTTCCGGAACATGGATCATTTAATATGAGAATTTTACAAAATTTAAGAGATCGGATGAATGTGTTGGAGCCTAGACCTAGACCGACTCAGTATGAGGCACTTGAGGAATGGGAATATGAGGCTTTTGAGCGAGAGAAATACGGGGTGGAAAAAAATACAGAAATATCATGACCAGATTTCCCTTTGAGAGTAGGCAAGAGAGAGTGAAAAGATGGAGAAGAGCTGTAGTGACGGAAGGATTGTATCCTGTCTTGGTTAATGAGGAGTTAATAGGAGGCAAAAGTAAGGAGAAAAAGAATAATATTGAAATGCAAAGAGGGAGTTGTAACATGAATGATTCAGATGACGAGTTATTGGAGGATATAATAACAAAAAGACCTCCACCATATCAGGAAAGTCCAAGAGAAGTAGTTCCAAATGCCCCGATAATGGGATCTCCACTGATTCCGCAAGTTCCCCAAATTCCAGTGATTACGAGAGTAGTACCGGATAGAGAGACAGAGTTACAAAACCAAGCAAGAGAAGAATTAATTCAGAAAGTTAAACAGTTAAATTGGAATGTAGACGCATTATCAGTACCCGTAACAATAGGACCTATAGTTCCGTCGTATGGGAATAAACAGAGCATATCAGAAGTACATGCTTTGACAGTTCTGATAAGTAATATGAGGAGTGAGACCATGACTATACCTAGTCCAGTTGAATGAATGGAAGAAAATATTACCTTAATGGATCTTCCCATAGGAGAAGTAGTACCTGAAACTCCAAGAAGAAATGTTCAAATAGATCCTAGGAGAATAGCACAAGTGGTGATTCCCCATCTGAGAGTTCAGTAGGTCCCACACCAGAAGAGCTGAATGAGTGGATAAAGGGAATGGAAAAACAAAAACCCATACCACAAAGTATAGATGTGTGTAGATTGAAGGTGGATTTGGAGGAAATGATAATTGGTACGATCAGTCCAGATAGATTAGGTATTTATAGAGATGAGGAATTATTATTTTTGTGTAAGAATATTACATGGAAAGCAAGGAATTTGCATGAGAAGATAGCAGAAGCTGCTGTTGATTACGGAATAGATATTGAGAGATCGAAGGTATTGCAGAAAACATACAGGATGGATTTCCCTGACAGGGACTTGGAAAGTTTGAATGTGTCTGGTAAAAGGTTACAGATAAAAGAATTGATGTTGATTCTGAGGAAGTGGGGAGATGTTGATAGCTGGAAAGGAAGGTGGTCAAAAAGAAAAAAATGAATTTAACCCTACAGAAGGTACCTCAATGTATCCATTAAAAACAAGTGGACAGGTTGAAATGGTGTGTCCAATGAGGGAAGTTCCAGGTGGTGGATATGTTCATGTTCCCTGGAGTAGACAGGACATTTTGTCCTTTACGAATGATTTCCCCAGATTGAGAGAAAAACCTGTGGAATGGTACAAACAGGTGGAAAGGTTTGTGAAGGTTTCAAAGGTATTACTGAAAGACTTAGATGGCCTATTCGAGATTGTAGTTCCAGCTGATTTGTGGACAGAGTGTAAGATAACTGTCGATTGGCCTAAAGAAGAATATCCAAGAGACCCTAAAACTGGTGCACCTTCAGATGAGGTGATGAAAAAGTACAATCAGGTGATTACTTTCTTGAAAGGGAAAATTTCCCCGAAGGAAACTGATTGGGTGAAAATAGACAGGACAACACAGGAGCCAAAAGAGTCAGTGCATGCATACTATGAGCGGTTGTTGCAGGTGTTTAAGCAGTATAGCGGATTTGAGAATATAGGTGACAAGGATATGGGACATTTTGTGTATCGGTTTGTGTTTGGCCTGAAACCAGAGATTAGTAATATGATTCAACAGCATTTGATTTGCTGGCAAAGCAAAACAATCGATGATATTTTGAGATATGCAAAGTACTGCAGCGATGACATTGATTCAAGACACAAAAAGCTTAAGGAGAAAATGATGTGGGCGCAAGTTAAGGTAGCAGAGCAACAGGAAGCAAATAGTGTCGAGCAGACGAATAATCAGAATCAAAATGGTCAGGTACCAGGTGTTGGAAAGGGTAAAGGAAGATTTGTTAAAGATGATTTGAAAAGAAAATTTCCTTGTCATGCTTGCGGTAAGCTTGGACATTGGAAGAACGAGTGTAGAAGCACTGTAAAAATTAATGGGACAAACCAAAATTTAAATTCACAGGTGCAGAATGAAATGGTTGTGACTGAACAACAACAACAGCCGCAGCAGATAGTTACACCACAGTTACAGGTGCCCCAAGCTCCTATGCAGGGTAATGTAGGTGCTCAGGTACAGAGATACAGTGTGAATACTGGATTTACTCCTATGGAACCACATGGTAAGAACCCAAATGTGCAGATGATTCCACAATATTGGTTGCAGTGTAATGAGAGTGATTCGGAGAATAGCCAATGACGGTGCCTGAGGGGGGAGGAAGATTGCATGCTTGGAGCAACTCTGGAGGTAGATCAGTGAGGTCCATTTGTTGATGGAAAGGTGGAAGGTAACAATATTACATTCCTAGTGGACACTGGTGCTACCCGTTCTACTGTGAGAGTAGCAGAAATTCCTAACCTAGCCCCTCTCGGGAGAAACTATCCAAGTTGTGGGAGTGTCAAATAAGCAGATTAAAACTCCAGCTACAGAACTAATTGAGGTTCACATTGGGAGGTTTAAAGACATGCATCGATTTGTGGTATGTGATTCGAGCCCGGTAAATCTATTGGGACGAGATCTCCTATGCAAAATGAATTGTACCATCTTTTGTACACCTGATAGTATCGCATTTCAGACACCTGATGAGGATGTCGAATTTAAGATGATGCTAGCAAATCAAGGGACGGAAGTGGATGAACTATATTCACTTTTAACAAAACAGAATTTGCCTGAGGAGCTGAGAGAGACAGTAAGATCAGATGTATGGGATTTTACAGGAAAAGAAATAGGGTTAATGAAAAATGTGGATCCTATTCAGGTTACAGTGAAACCTGGTGCTCATTACCCAAACACTCCTCCATCTAAAATGAGTCCTGATACAATGGCAGGAGTTGCTCCTGTGATCGATCAAATGATCGAACAAGGCATTCTAAAAGAAATACTGAGCAGTTCTTGTAATTCACCTATTATGGGAATTAAAAAGCCAAGTGGAAAATACAGAATAGTGCAAGATTTGAGAAAGATCAACAAGATAGTGGTACCTTGTTGTCCAATCGTGCCAAACCCAGCAGTGATCCTTTACCAGATTCCATGTGATGCCAAATGGTACACAGTAATTGATTTGTGCCAAGCATTTTTCTCAATCCCTCTACACCCAGACAGTCAGTTTTTATTTTCATTCCGGTTTGGAAACAGTGTTTTGGCATGGTGCCGAGTTCCTCAAGGGTACAAGAAAGCCCCTCGATTTTCAACCAAATTCTGAAAAAATGTCTAGAAACATTGATAATGCCAGAGTATTCGGTTTTGGTTCAATACATAGATGACCTACTGTTGGCATCTAAAACTCGGAAAGCGTGTGTAACGGATACCATTGCCTTATTGAACCATCTGGCAGAAGGGGGACATAAAGTGTCACCTGCAAAATTGCAGTTCTGTAAAGAAGAAGTACAATACCTAGGACACAGGATTGAGAAAGGAGTTAGAAAAGTGACACCAGAAAGAATTGAGGCAATTCAACAGATGAAACCTCCAAGAACCCAGAAAGAAGTGCGAATGTTTTTGGGAATGGTTAGTTACTGCAGACAATGGATAAATGGATTTTCAGTGATTGCAAAACCTTTACAGAGGTTATCGCATAAAGATGTGATTGATCCGATTGATCGGGATGATGAGAGTATGGAAGCTTTTATAAATCTGCGAGACAGTTTATGCCAAGCACCAGCATTGGGAATGCCTGATTATACAAAAGAATTTACATTGTTCTGTTGTGAGCGAGATGGATGTGAGTTATCAGTGTTAACTCAAAGACACGGATTGACTAGACGTCCAGTGGCATATTTTTCTGCTACGTTAGATTCTGTGGCTGCAGCATTGCCAGGATGTTTGAAAGCAGTTGCTGCTACGTGTGTGAGTTTGGAACAAAGTGAAGCAATTGTGATGGGTTATCCTGTTGAAGTGTATGTTCCACATTCTGTGGAAATACTTTTAACCAAAACACGAACTCAGCACATGACTCCCAGTCGGCTGACTAGGTATGAGAGAGTGATTTTGGGTGCTGAAAATGTGACTGTTATGAGGTGTACCACCTTAAACCCAGCAACACGACTACCAAATCCTTATGAGGAGGAGGTAACAGAAGAAGCAGATCATGATTGTTTGGAGGTGACAGAGTTCTGTACAAAACCTAGGGCAGACATCAAAGATGTGCCTTTAGAAGAATCTGATAATGTACTGTTTGTTGAAGGATCATGTTTGAGGAATAAAAGAGGAGAGTTGATTGCTGCTTATGCAGAATGCACGGTAACTGGAACTGTGGAAGCATCCTGCCTATTTGGGGTAAAATCAGCACAAATTGCGGAATTATACGCTCTGATTAGAGCCTGTAAAGTTTCCCAAAATTTGAGGGTAACTATATTTACGGACAGTCAATATGGTTTCGGGGTGGTGCACGATTTTGGCCAATTATGGATGCAAAGGGGATTCATGACTTCATCAGGTTCCCCTATTAAAAATGGGAAAATTGTGAAAGATTTATTGGATGCCCTGCAACTGCCAAAACAATTGCAGTGATAAAATGCTCTGCGCATGAATCAGGAAATGATTATGTGACCAGTGGCAACAGATACCCAGATCACTTAGCGCATTTCTGTGTGGAAAATTCAGCTGCACTTGACAGGAAAACAGAAAGAAAAATCACCGATTGCCATTTAATGTTTACATCAATAAACAATTGGGATGAAAAAACAGTTACAGGAATAAGCTAGTGAAGAGGAAAAGAAGCTTTGGAGAAAAGCAGGATGTACAAAAACACCAGAGGATGAAATTTGGGTATATGTAGATGACAGACCAGTTATGCCCGATTGCATGCTTTCTCATATGGCAAGAGTCTACCATGGGATCACTCATGTTGGAAGGGATGCCATGATCAGACGTTTTAAGCAGACCTGGTTTAATCCCCGGTTCAGGTACATTGCAGAGAGTTTGTGCCAAAGGTGCGTTGTTTGCCAGCAGCAGAATCCAGGGAGAAGGACAGTGGTGAGGACAGGAACAATCGGAAAGGCTGCAGGACCATTTACACGTTTGCAACTTGATTTCATTGAGTTGCCTCCATGTAATGGTTTGAAATATGTACTTGTCATTATGTGTCTCTTTTCTCGTTGGCTAGAGGCTTATCCTACAAGGAGGAATGACAGCCTCACTGTGGCAAAATTGCTTTTGAGAGAATTAATACCAAGATACGGATTTCCAGTCACTTTAGAAACAGATAGGGGAACACATTTTAATAATGAAATAATTCGAAGAATTTGCGCAGCATTGCAAATTGAACAAAGGCTGCACTGTGCTTACTGACCAGAGGCTTCTGGAATTGTGGAGCAAATTAATGGCACTGTAAAATCTAGATTAGAAAAGTTTGTGCATCCACAACACTGAAATGGCCTGATGCTTTGCCCTTGGTCTTAATGAGTATCAGAAGCATTCCTGACAGGAGAACTGGATTGAGTCCACACGAGGTTCTCATGGGAAGAGTCATGAGACAAGCAATTGTACCAGCAAACAAACTGATGAGCATTTCTGATGATCTGATTCTTGAATATTGCAAAGGACTGGCTGATTTGGTGCGTTCTGTGTCTCATCAGGTTGGAGCAGACGCAAATGAAAAACCTGAATCCAGTGCATGATCTACGTCCAGGAGAGTGGGTTCTTGTCAAGAAACACGTGAGGAAGTCGTGTTTAGAACCCAGGTGGCATGGACCATACCAGATCATATTGATAACAACAACTGCAGTAAAGTGTGGTGGCCTACCAAATTGGATATACGCCAGCCATACCAGAAGAGTCCCAAGTCGACTCGAAAGAGCTGCTGAACGGCAACTGGAAGAGGAGAAAGAGAGACCAGGAGCCGGAGGTTGTGAGCCTGAACAATCCAGAGAGGCAAATGTCACTGAGCCTGTGGATGATGAACAACCAAGTTCAAGCCGAGTAGAGTGGGCACCAGATACTGGGACAGAAAAGACTGCTGTTGGAGAGAGTGAGGAAGAAGCTTCCGAAAATCAAGAAGGAAGCCAACATACAGAGGGATGGATTAAGAGTGATATCCGAAAAGAAGAAGTGGTTGCTGAAAGCCTAGAACAAGGCCAACAAGAAAGAGAGTTGATTAAGGAAGACAATCAACTGACAGAAAAAGCTATCGAAAGCCAAGAACAAAGTCAACAGAGAGAAGAAGTAAACGAGGGTACTAGTCAACTGGAAATAGAAAGAGACTTTGAAAGTGAAAAGGAAGAACAGCCAAGAAAGAGGTTATGCAAAAGAACTGTAGAACCAGAAAATCAGGGTGAAGAAGAAGTTCAAACAAAAAGACTGAGGTATAATGATAACAGGCAAAGTGGAGCAAAAAGACTGAGATATATCCTAGAAAGAAGAGGGCCAGAGCAAATAAATGAAATTTCGAGTCAGTCAGATCAAGAAGATTCTCAAAAGAAAATAATACACAGAACAACAAGACCAAGATTTGCAAGTTGAAAGTATACCAGACCTGAGTGGATTTACGTTATCTTAAAAGGAAATTGAAAGCCCTGATCAAACAGAAAGAGAAGTTACAAATGATACAGAACGAACTGATGAGAGCAAATTGAAACCACCTTAAAAGAGACTGTAAGAAAAATTAAGGTGCAACATAATCCAGTCAAAATAAGTTGATACGTCAAGAAGAATTTGAAGAGGAAAAAAAAAAAAAGCCGAAGAAAAATAACTAAGGGGCCGATTCCCTTTGGGCCGGAAAACGTACCGACCGACTCGGAGCCGGAATTCAATCCGACCGACACTTACCGGTGCAGCCCGACCCGCAAAGTACGATGAGAAGCGTGCAAAACCCGACTGACTCGTACGGAACACAAGCCGAATGACCGAGCCGCGCGGAAAACTGCAATCCGGCCGGAAAAACACGCGAATCGAACCGACCGACACGCACCCGGAACAATCCCGAACGAAACGTACCCGCGAACACCTACCCGCCAAGTACGATGCAAGGCGTGGAAAACACGACCGAGTCGCACGGAGGACAAGCCGTCCGACCGACACGCATACAAAACTGCGAGCCGAAGCAACCCAAAACACCGCGACCGACGCGTACGCAGCATAGAAAACAGCACAAACACAGCGTGAACGAATCGGAGAAGCCCGTATGAGACAACTGCAGGGTCCGACTCGGTTACAAGAACGTCTCCAACATGCACGAAAAGTACAAAGGGAAAATACACAAAAAAAGGCCAAACAAGCAATTACAAAGCCAATAAATACTGGGGGGGAGGGACAGGGAACAAAGACACACCCACAACTCCACCCATTTAAAGGACACAAATCCATACCATGATCCTTTGCAAATTCAAATTACCTGCCAGCACTCAACAGACAGCAACCCACAGCTCATCCATCACACAAGCCACACACCATCAGCACCCCAACAAATAGCAACCTCACATACACCCAGCAAAACACACACTCACACACCTTCACCTGCACACCAACACACACATCACTCACCATCACCACCCATCACCATGCCCCCAAAGAAGAATCATAAGTTCCTAGACAGTGAATTGGAAGTCTTGGTAGATGAGATCCTCAGGGTAGAGCCACAGCTGTTTGGTACACTGGGCCAACAGACACCCATGTCTCAGAAAACCAAGATGTGGGAGAGGATCGTCGACAGGGTGAACGCACAATCACCATGTTTGCGCACAAAGATAGACATCCAGAACAGGTGGTATGACGTGCGCAGGAGGGTCAGGGAGCTGTTGAAGAAGGACTACCTCTTGAGCCAACACACCGGCAGTGGCCCTCCTGCCAAGCCAGTATACCTCAGGCCCTGGGAGGAGAAGGTGCGGGCCATCCTACCACCAGTGAGCGTATATGGACTAGAAAACATCCCAGAGCCTGGTTAGTACACAACAAATGTACACAATATTGTGCCACAATACACACACATCACTGTCAAGGGGAGAGTCAAACCATGCACCCTTAGCAAATACACAGCAACCAGAACAGAATCATCCCAAAATGTGTATGTCAGTCAGATAAACACAACACATTCCATCTCATAGTGACATGTAACTGTCTCATCACATGTACAAACACAACTACAACTACAGCTAGGCAGTGGCACAAATATAACTAACAAACACATCCAGACATGTAGCCACCACTACAACACCACCACACAGTGAAGCCCACTGAAAGAAAGGAATACTGGGTATGCTGGGCAAGTCAGTGTAGCCAATAGCATCATGGGAGTCGTAGTCACAGATATTGGTCACCCCCACAACTGTCCCATCAACACCACCATGAACCATGCGCACATCACAGGGAGTGGAAAACAACTGACAAGATGGCTGACACTGGCTACTGCTGTGGGGAGCACAAGGCCATGCTGGCAACTGTGCAACAACCAACAGCAGGACACCACTGACTGACATCCTGAAAGACAACTTGCACTCCCTGCAATGGAAGCACGTTCCATGGTGGGATATCTGGCTGGGTGGGAAGGAGGACTCACAGCCCTGACCATAGTTACCAGCAGCGTTTCTCACACACACCCCTAACACAAACTCCACAAAACTCACCTGGGAGAATGCATTGCCTCACACTCCAATCAAATATCCCACAAAGAACCACAACCCTGGGTCATGCTGAGTGAAGCACAGGGACACACATGGGACCTGTAGCAGAACTAACCCCAGGATAACACTGTCAGCCATCTTGTCAGCACAGGCACACAACCCCACAGGGAAGCAGAGTCAAAGGGAAGGAAGCATGGGCATGCTGGGAAGTGGGGTGGAGGCAATAGCATGATGGGAGTCGTAGTCACAGCTCAACATCCCCCACCCACATGGCCCAGCAAGCTCACACTCAAGCATGCACACCCCACAGAGAGTGCAAAGCCCCATCAAAGATGTCTGACACTGGTGCTCTGTTGTGGGGAGCACAAGGCCATGCTGGGAACTGCCCACCAACCAACTGCAGGACACCACTGTCAGCCATCTTGCCATTGCTCTCACACTCACACACACTGAAGTCCACCCAAAAGCAAGTAAGTATGGGCATGCTGGGAAGTGGGGTGGAGGCAATAGCATGATGGGAGTCATAGTCACAGCTCAACATCCCCCACCCACATGGCCCAGCAAGCTCACACTCAAGCATGCACACCCCACAGAGAGTGGAAAGCCCCATCAAAGATGTCTGACACTGGTGCTCTGTTGTGGGGAGCACAAGGCCATGCTGGGAACTGCCCACCAACCAACTGCAGGACACCACTGTCAGCCATCTTGCCATTGCTCTCACACTCACACACACTGAAGTCCACCCAAAAGCAAGTAAGTATGGGCATGCTGGGAAGTGGGGTGGAGGCAATAGCATGATGGGAGTCGTAGTCATAGCTCAACATCCCCCACCCACATGGCCCAGCAAGCTCACACTCAAGCATGCACACCCCACAGAGAGTGGAAAGCCCCATCAAAGATGTCTGACACTGGTGCTCTGTTGTGGGGAGCACAAGGCCATGCTGGGAACTGCCCACCAACCAACTGCAGGACACCACTGTCAGCCATCTTGCCATTGCTCTCACACTCACACACACTGAAGTCCACCCAAAAGCAAGTAAGTATGGGCATGCTGGGAAGTGGGGTGGAGGCAATAGCATGATGGGAGTCGTAGTCACAGCTCAACATCCCCCACCCACATGGCCCAGCAAGCTCACACTCAAGCATGCACACCCCACAGAGAGTGGAAAGCCCCATCAAAGATGTCTGACACTGGTGCTCTGTTGTGGGAGCACAAGGCCATGCTGGGAACTGCCCACCAACCAACTGCAGGACACCACTGTCAGCCATCTTGCCATTGCTCTCACACTCACACACACTGAAGTCCACCCAAAAGCAAGTAAGTATGGGCATGCTGGGAAGTGGGGTGGAGGCAATAGCATGATGGGAGTCGTAGTCACAGCTCAACATCCCCCACCCACATGGCCCAGCAAGCTCACACTCAAGCATGCACACCCCACAGAGAGTGGAAAGCCCCATCAAAGATGTCTGACACTGGTGCTCTGTTGTGGGGAGCACAAGGCCATGCTGGGAACTGCCCACCAACCAACTGCAGGACACCACTGTCAGCCATCTTGCCATTGCTCTCACACTCACACACACTGAAGTCCACCCAAAAGCAAGTAAGTATGGGCATGCTGGGAAGTGGGGTGGACGCAATAGTATGATGGGAGTCGTAGTCACAGATATTGGTCACCCCCACAACTGTCCCATCAACACCACCGTGAACCATGCGCACATCACAGGGAGTGGAAAACAACAGACAAGATGGCTGACACTGGCTACTGCTATGGGGAGCACAAGGCCCTGCTGGCAACTGCCCACCAACCAACTGCAGGACACCACTGTCAGCCATCTTGCCATTGCTCTCACACTCACACACACTGAAGTCCACCCAAAAGCAAGTAAGTATGGGCATGCTGGGAAGTGGGGTGGAGGCAATAGCATGATGGGAGTCGTAGTCACAGCTCAACATCCCCCACCCACATGGCCCAGCAAGCTACCACTCAAGCATGCACACCCCACAGAGAGTGGAAAGCCCCATCAAAGATGTCTGACACTGGTGCTCTGTTGTGGGGAGCACAAGGCCATGCTGGGAACTGCCCACCAACCAACTGCAGGACACCACTGTCAGCCATCTTGCCATTGCTCTCACACTCACACACACTGAAGTCCACCCAAAAGCAAGTAAGTATGGGCATGCTGGGAAGTGGGGTGGAGGCAATAGCATGATGGGAGTCGTAGTCACAGCTCAGCATCCCCCACCCACATGGCCCAGCAAGCTCACACTCAAGCATGCACACCCCACAGAGAGTGGAAAGCCCCATCAAAGATGTCTGACACTGGTGCTCTGTTGTGGGGAGCACAAGGCCATGCTGGGAACTGCCCACCAACCAACTGCAGGACACCACTGTCAGCCATCTTGCCATTGCTCTCACACTCACACACACTGAAGTCCACCCAAAAGCAAGTAAGTATGGGCATGCTGGGAAGTGGGGTGGAGGCAATAGCATGATGGGAGTCGTAGTCACAGCTCAACATCCCCACCCACATGGCCCAGCAAGCTCACACTCAAGCATGCACACCCCACAGAGAGTGGAAAGCCCCATCAAAGATGTCTGACACTGGTGCTCTGTTGTGGGGAGCACAAGGCCATGCTGGGAACTGCCCACCAACCAACTGCAGGACACCACTGTCAGCCATCTTGCCATTGCTCTCACACTCACACACACTGAAGTCCACCTAAAAGCAAGTAAGTATGGGCATGCTGGGAAGTGGGGTGGAGGCAATAGCATGATGGGAGTCGTAGTCACAGCTCAACATCCCCCACCCACATGGCCCAGCAAGCTACCACTCAAGCATGCACACCCCACAGAGAGTGGAAAGCCCCATCAAAGATGTCTGACACTGGTGCTCTGTTGTGGGGAGCACAAGGCCATGCTGGGAACTGCCCACCAACCAACTGCAGGACCCCACTGTCAGCCATCTTGCCATTGCTCTCACACTCACACACACTGAAGTCCACCCAAAAGCAAGTAAGTATGGGCATGCTGGGAGGTGGGGTGGACGCAATAGCATGATGGGAGTCGTAGTCACAGATATTGGTCACCCCCACAACTGTCCCATCAACACCACCCTGAACCATGCGCACATCACAGGGAGTGGAAAACAACAGACAAGATGGCTGACACTGGCTACTGCTGTGGGGAGCACAAGGCCCTGCTGGCAACTGCCCACCAACCAACTGCAGGACACCACTGTCAGCCATCTTGCCATTGCTCTCACACTCACACACACTGAAGTCCACCCAAAAGCAAGTAAGTATGGGCATGCTGGGAAGTGGGGTGGACGCAATAGCATGATGGGAGTCGTAGTCACAGATATTGGTCACCCCCACAACTGTCCCATCAACACCACCCTGAACCATGCGCACATCACAGGGAGTGGAAAACAACTGACAAGATGGCTGACACTGGCTACTGCTGTGGGGAGCACAAGGCTCTGCTGGGAACTGTGCAACAACCAACAGCAGGACACCACTGACTGACATCCTGAAAGCCAACTTGCACTCCCTGCAATGGAAGCACGTTCCATGGTGGAATATCTGGCTGGGTGGGAAGGAGGGCCGGATGTCAACCAAATACAACCAATGCAGACCATGTACACACCCCAACATTCACATAGAAATGCCCAGATAATGCAGGACAATGTGCTACACCAATATCAACCCCTGACTGTGAAAACTTAGGACAATGCAATGTACAGGCCCGCATCCAGAGGCACAGTCACAACTGTCAGGTGTGTCAACCATTGATGCCTGCAGAAACATAACATACATTGTGTGTGTCTCCCAAAAACAGGTGATGATGGGGACACAGCAGCAGACGCTGAGGAGTCCTCGTCCCAGGCTGAAGAGGATACAGAGCTCACTGGTGTGGAACAGCCTCTGCCCTCCTCGGATGAAGAAGACCTACCTGGCACCTCCGGAGCAAGTCATCATGCAGCACCAGCAGGACTAGCAGCTGCACTCCCTGCACCCACCCCTCCAACGACTGTCAACACACATACCACCCCTGCCGACATGGACAGACCAAGGAGCACCACCACCAACAGCACAGGGACCCTGGACCAACGTGGGGCCACGGACACCAACACCACCAACAACCCCCAAGGGGGCCCAGGGTCACCTGTGCGTGCCACCTCAGGTACTGCACGTGTCGCCAGGGGTGGTGGGAGGGGTGGGAGACATAGGTCGCTGCTCGCAGAGGGGTCTGGACCGCATGATGACCCACAACTGGCACGCATAGCCGATGCGTACCAGTCCAGCACCGGAGAGCTCAGCCAGGTAGTGGGGCTCCTCAGGGACATTAAACAGCAGCAGGCTGCCCATCATGCCCGCTTGGACTCACACATGTCCCGCGTGGAGTCCAAGTGGGACACACTGCAAGAGATGACGGCGGTGCATAGGGACATATTACAATGCCTCCGCCAGATGAGCAGCAACCAGTCAACACCTCCCTGTGTGCCCACAACATCTGGTGCTGAAACAACTGCAACTGCCACAGGGAGGGAGGATGACTCTGGCGGAGAGTCCCCTGCACCGCAGCAGCCTGCACTTGAGGGTCCCCCCCCAAAGAAGAGGGGTCGTCCGAGGAGGGGCAAGTGAGAGGCCGAAGGCCATGTGCAACCCCCAGGAAGCCAAAACCTGTTCTGGATAATAACCTTTGTGCGCAAACTGTTCACCCTGTTGACTGCAACACAACTCCCCCACATGACATGGGGAGTACAAGTTGGACCAATGTCTCAGATGACTGTGGCCCTGATACAGGACATTCTTGCTACCAGGACTTCCAATTCATCTAGGAACTTAGGATTGCTATCAAAATGTACAGCACTCACCATCCTGTGCACTATTCACACACATGTATGACAATAAACACACTAATACACCATATCTGCCTCTGTCGTGATTCCAACGTGGTTTCTGTCATGGAGATGATGACCAGCAAAATTACACTGTGCATGCTAACTGCTACAGCAAGTACAACACAGGCATGTGAGTCATGGCAACGTGACACATATGAGGGAGACACACCACCAGGGCTACACAACACATACACACCTAGGCCATCTGACTCATTGCCTACACTGATGTTGCCAGGAAATACGGTGCAATGCACAGACACAACACCTATTCACAGTCTTAGTCAACTAGCCCACTGGTGCAGTAAGCAAATGTCAGTCAAATGTGTGACCACAGACAACGCACATCACAAAGTGAAGCACAGGTTTATTACACAGTTGCAATATGTCGTAACCACTACAGATGCAAGGTAATCCCACCTGGCAGTGGGCACACAGTCAACAAGTGTAGAAGGAAGGAAGTCCATGGGTGTGGTGCACCTGTAGGGACACGACAGCTACCATCCTGGAAGTCGAATCACGGTGTGGGGGATCACAGTTGACCAAACGACACTGAAAGTACCCTGTGAAGGACAGAAATGATACACAGTCAAAAGCACTGAAGAACAGGACAGAACTGCAATACTCATGCCCAATACATGTCACAAAATACCCACCCAGAACCAAGTTAGCATGTCAACACTGTTGGGGAGTACAGACTACCTGTAAGGACACATCGCTACACGCATACAGTCATGTAGCCCATGGACACACTCAAACAGCACCAGAGCACCACCAACACATATCATGCAAACTCACATCATTGACATGACATCTCTGGATACTCACATTCAGCTGAAGATGTTGGTGATGAGCTGGGTGCGACCATCACCATCATCATCATCATCATCACTGGCATCGTGGTCCAGGCCAGGATCCTCCACAGGTGGCGGATGTTGGTCATCGTCATCCAGGATGAGAGGCAACTCCTTCCGCACTGCCAGGTTGTGTAGCATGCAGCAGACAATGACAATCTTGCACACCTTTGCTGGGGCATATGGGAGGGACCCTCCTGTCTTGTCCAGGCAGCGGAAGCGGCTCTTCAGGAGACCAAATGTCCGCTCAATCACTCTCCTGGTCCGACCATGTGCCTCATTGTAGCGCATCTGGGCTGGTGTCACAGGGTTCCTGAGGGGTGTCAGCAACCATGGCATGTTGGGGTATCCGGAGTCACCTACGGACAGACAGGTGCACATTAGCTTATTTGGAAAAGTGGGCGGAATACTACAGATCAGATCACACGCAATGGTACAAAGTCAGTACACACCGACAAGCCAGGCACGCTGGTTCTGCATCTGTGCCATCATCCTCGGGAAGCGACTACTCCTCATCACGTAGGCATCGTGTGCTGAACCAGGGAAACGGGCACACACGTGTGAGATGCTCATATCTGCAAGACAGACCACCAGTGCATTGACCGAGTGGTAGTGTTTGCGGTTCCTGTATGCCTGCTCTTGGGCCTGTGGTGGTACCAAAGCCACATGTGTCCCATCAATGGAGCCAATGACATGCGGCATCCTCCCCAGGGCATAGAAGTCACTCTTCATGTCAGTGAGTCGTTGGAGTCTAGGGAAATAGATGTACTTGTTCAGGTATATCAACATAGCCTCCAAAACATCGCAGAGCACACGGCTGAACGTGGTCTGTGACATCCCACCAGCAGTCGCCAGAGTGTGTTGAAAGGTACCGGTGGCAAAGAAGTGTAGGGCTGCCATCACCTTCACCTTGGGGTCAGCGCTGTAGGGTACGGCCGGCCAGGTTGCAAATGTGGTGCCAAGCGCACTGCCAAATCCTCAATCAGCTGCCTGGTGAAGCGGTACCGTCGGATGCTATCACGTTCCACCATCGTTGCCAGGTCAGGGAATGGTCTAAGGACAGCTGGTGCCCTGCAGTGCATAGGTGAAGAAAGCAAGATTGTCAGTCACCCCACATATGTGGCATTGAACACACTCAATATCACATGATACATCATTATGAGGCACAGGTACATGATGTGTGCAGTTCCATAAGGACATGTATGGCACATACATGGCCAACATCTAACATCACAGTTCAACAAGTGGCATCAATAAGTCCCAAGTTGTGCCATTGGATATCATGAGGCTGTGTCACAGCTCCCATCTCCTGCTGCCACGTTACAAACACACCCCACAGTGACATGTGAGGACAGATGTGCCCCAGGCATTACAGCTCAACGACAGGTAGATTCCCAGGGACCCTGTATAGCCACATGGACCCTGGCATGACATGGTGTATCATGTATACACCACAGCAAAACAACCATGACCCCCACAGGTAGTGGTCCATGTTGCCTCGGCAGGACAGACATGGACGTCTGTGACACACACACGCACAACATCAAAGTCCAAACAACGTGGATGTGGAGACTGTCTCCCATTGGGCACATGAAATCAGAGACATTGTAAACACAACATGCACACAGACTGTGGAGGACCATCACTATTGTGCCAATGGGTCACCCTGGGTTAAACATACCGTCCCACATGGGACTCAGGGGGTATGTGACATGACATACACATACACCACCGTGAAATGTGACCATGACACATGCTCAGATATGAACAGTTGCACATCACAGTGGTCATGTACACGAAACACCAAGGATTCTGTCCCCATGAACACGTGCACAGCCTGGGGGTGGCTGCCCCCAAGTGACACCCACAGAACTACATGTTCACCCCCATACACAGAATAGGTAATGCAGCCTTACATGCCTTAGGATACAGTTTGGACAGGCTGTGGTGTTGTAGGTGTGCCCCTCACTCCTTGGGAAGTATATGTGGCTGGCATATGTTCACCTGTGACAGGCATGGTGACATATGCCAGTGACTTGTACAGGGACGCGTTGAACAGCAATGGACCGATCGGTGTGCCCGGCCGGCCCATTGCATTCAATGTGTGCGGGTACGCGTTGTATCCTCGGTATGCGTTGGACAGCAATGGACCGATTGGTGTGCCCGGCCGGCCCATTGCATTCAATGTGTGCGGGTACGCGTTGTATCCTCGGTACGCGTTGGACAGCAATGGACCGATCGGTGTGCCCGGCCGGCCCATTGCATTCAATGTGTGCGGGTACGCGTTGTATCCTCGGTACGCGTTGGACAGCAATGGACCGATCGGTGTGCCCGGCCGGCCCATTGCATTCAATGTGTGCGGGTACGCGTTGTATCCTCGGTACGCGTTGGACAGCAATGGACCGATCGGTGTGCCCGGCCGGCCCATTGCATTCAATGTGTGCGGGTACGCGTTGTATCCTTGGTACGCGTTGAACAGCAATGGACCGATCAGTCTGCCCGGCCGGCCCATTACATTCAATGTGTGCGGGTACGCGTTGTATCCTCGGTACGCGTTGAACAGCAATGGACCGATCGGTCTGCCCGGCCGGCCCATTGCATTCAATGTGTGCGGGTACGCGTTGTATCCTCGGTACGCGTTGAACAGCAATGGACCGATCGGTGTGCCCGGCCGGCCCATTGCATTCAATGTGTGCGGGTACGCGTTGTATCCTCGGTACGCGTTGGACAGCAATGGACCGTTCGATGCGCACCCATTTGGCTATGACCTGGCCTGGCAACGGACGCGTTTTCAAATTTAGAACGAGTCTGATGCTGTAAATTCAGTTGGTCACCCACAACAATGTTGCAAATTCATGGGTGTCATGAAATTGAACTTTTGAAGGATGCTGTGGGCGTGTGTAAGTGGTGCAATTCCATGGATTGGCCAGATTCAGAAGATGCAAATGACTTGGACCTATCACTTTGGACACATGGGACAGTATCTGCCTCTGCAGCACACATATAATGCTGGCTGTTCACCTGAGAGCTCACTTGCCTGCACTACATGCTCCAGGACGACATCTGCCACTACACTGCTGCTGTATCTGCACCCTCTGGACCCTGCAATGGCCCGTACTGTGGAGAGAGCCCCAGCCTTCAGCACTGAGGAGAACCAGGCCCTGCTGGACAACCTCCTTCCACAGTACAGCAAGCTGTATGGGACACCAGGGGAGCAGGTGGGTGTTCTGTCCACTGCCTTTCTAAATGTGCATGTTGTCTGACTAGCAAGGCTAACAGTCTGCACGCCACTGGCTAGCAGGCTCACTGAGTAGTTGTCACCACCCATAGTGTGTAGTTACATGCACTGGACAGGTATAGTGCAGTGACAGTGCATTTAAACAAGGTCTTACTTCCCAGGAAATGATACCATGTAGTAACTGTAGGCATACTGTCCATGGCCATCGTTGCACTGCCTGTGTACATCATGTGCCCCTGTGATTGAGACATGTATATCCAACTGTGTAATGCACGGATATGTTGCATGTGTAGTAATGGCATTCTCACTTTGTCATCCTCACAGGTTGATGCCCACCAGAAGCAGCAGATATGGCTGACCATCGTCCGGGCAGTGGGATCCGTGGGGGTCTACAAGCGCCGGATCCGCAACTGCCAGAAGAGGTGGCAGGACCTTCGGGGCTGGACCCGGAGGATCGCACGGGTCCAGCTGAAGCTGTCGCCTCCTCGCAGGAGGGGCGGACACCGGACTCTGACCCCCCACATGCTCAGGATCCTGGCGGTGGTCTTCCCTGATCTGGATGGGCAGCTGAAGGCCAGAGAGCAGCAAGGAGGGGGTGAGTCCATGACTGCATTGTGAACTATGTCTGCCATGCTATGTGCCCTCCTCTGGCCTGGTTAAACTTCCACAGTACATCAGTCATGTGCTCCAGGACCCATGTCCCTCTATTGTGCACTGCCCACTCCTCATCTGATACCCAGGTGTGGCCCTTACAGTCAGGGAAGTGTGTCACCTGGGTACTGTGCCCTTGCAGTTTGCTTGACTCAAGGTGGGGGACAGCATCTGTTTCACTAACTCTGTGGTGGACATCATGGGTGGGTCCATTGCTTACACAATGCCTGTGTTCTGACATGTAATCTGCGTGTTACTTTGATATGTGGTCCAATTGCTGAGCTGATCCACCACATGTGCCTGGGGTATCTGGCACACACCCATGCTGCGGGTGGGAACAATGTTTGGGCCCCAGGAGTGTGTATATAACGTGTGTCACACATACTTAGCCAGCTGCCTACTGCCCAGGGCTCATCCCTCATTCATGTGGGGCAGGACAGTCATGCCTACTCCAGGCCATACAATACACTCTGTACTCCCACTCCCGTGTATCAGCTGACACGTCGTGCTCAGTGATTTGTCCACTCAGGTGTCTGCCTCTGTGTCAGTGTGCTGTGGCTTCGTTGTCAGGTCTGCTGGGGTGTTTCTCGGTTGGGGCTCAGCATGCCACCGGAGATGTGACTATAGGAGATGATACCTGTGTGACACATAGGTGTTTGATCACCTGACCGTGCAGACTGGGGTATGCGGATGTGAAGTTCAGGCAGCTGTTTCCCATTCACAGCAGATTGTGAGGTGCTCAGGTTCAGAGGGTAGTGTTTCAGGTCTCCCATATGTCCAATCGGTATGACCTGGACAGATGAGGGTTCAGATGATGTGGTGTGTGGGGGTTGTACATGTGCACTTGTTCAGCTCCAGGACTTGCATTCCCCATGACCTACTATTGTGACACAGTGCAGAGTGTTGTTGTCTGGCTGCCCTGCCCATGTGACTGGAGACAGTGATGTATGACTTAGCAGGCATGCCTGTGCCATGGCATGTGACTTCCTATTAGTGATCCTGCAGGGGAGTGACATGTGCTACATGCACACCATTGTGGCAATGGCTATCAGGACATGGGTGCATCATGGTGTCTGTTGCTGGTATGCATGACATGCATTTCCTATTTGACTCTGGGCATCCCTTTCATCCGGACACCTGTACTGACTCAGTGGCAAGAGTTGTGATGTGTGCATGTCCACATGCTTCACCGGGTTCTCTGCACTGTCCAAATACTGTGTAGGTGGTGCATGTGTCCACACTGGGGTATTGCCATCCAACAGACACCAGACAGATGGGTGCAAGGCCAGGTGGGATGTGAGTGCCATGGTTGACCATCAGACTGACAATTGACTTCTCCTGTTCTGTTTGGGCACTTTTAGCAATGTTCAACTAAGGATGCCAGGGCTTGCTCTGTAATGTGCTGTACTTACTGTGGTGTGTGCGTTCGGTGCAGCTGACTGATGTCTGTCTGTTTCTCTATTGATTGCAGATACATCCACGGCCACAGGAGGGGACAGCTCCACGGACCAGGAGGAGCCGCAGAGCCAGACTGGGTCAGCAGTCGAGGAGTGGTCGGAGGGACCCAGTGGCACGGAGGGCGAGGGGAGCCACACCGAGGAGTCCTCAGCACCATCCACCTCAGCTGAGGACCACAGCAGCTCGGACGATGACTCCCTTATGGAGGCGGGTGTCAGCAGCCACCACACCCCAGCTAGTGTCGCTGTCCCCGCCACCACCACCACCACCACCGCTCTCCCGTCGGCTCCCATTCCCGAGGTCCGTGGAGGCTCCCATGTTCGGGAGTGTGTCTCCTTCGGGCCAGGCACCGCACCCCCTGCCCCTGTGTCCCCTGCTGCCCTGAGTGATGAGTCTGTGTACCTCCTTCGCCAGCTCCATGTAGGACAGACAGCGATGCTGAGTGTCCTCCATGCACACACCACTCTGTTGACTCAGCTGGTGTCGTTCATGGAGGGCATCTCATCGGGCATGTCTGACCTACAGAGGGGCAATAGGTCCATGGACTCCTCCCTGACGGCAGCAGTGTCCCTCCTCCGACAGTCCCTCACCCCTCCTGCCTCTGCCCCATCCACACTCCCCAGCACCTTACCTGTCCCAAGCACACACACACTGGCACAGGCACACACCAGCACAGACACGTGCAGCACACAGACACACACGCCACAAACAAGACGCACATGCACGCACCGTCAGGGGACTGAAACCACACTCACAGGGGATGGGGCCCAGGCACACACACACGCATCCACGAGCACTGTGCAGTCCTCAGTTGCCTCTCCCTCCAAAGCCCCCTCCCTTGCCTCACCTGCAACCCCAAAGACACAGCGGCTCTTCCTCAGTGACCTTGGCCTCTTCCCCTCCGATCCAGCTGATCCAGCATTCATGGGGAAGAGGAAACACACCCACACGGAGCGGAGTGCCCCTCGCCCCCGGACACCCTCACCCAGGCGCAGACCGACTGACGCCCCCACCCGCAAGTCCCCCCGGACCCGGAAGAGCAAGACCCCGCCGCCGCCCTGCAGCTCAGGCACCAAGTCTCCTTCCTCCATCCCTCAGGCCCCCACTCCACAGGTGCCCCCACCACACCCAGCCCCAGGTTCCCCCACCCACAGATACACCATCCCCAGAAGGATCAGGCCTTCTCCCCCTGCCACTTGCTCTTCCGGCCCAACACCCCCCGCTGCGCTTGTCTGTACCACTGGTGTGGTGAGGGTGTCCTCCCCCTCTGTCCTGCCCACCTTACCTGATCCCCATTCTCCTCCCCTGGAGGTAGGCACTGCAGTGGAGTCCACTACCACCCTGTCTGACTTGGGCACTGCAGTTGGGAACCTGTCCACTCCATCTGCAGGGTCCACTGCAGTCGTGCCGGCACCCACAACATCTGAGTCATGCCCCCCAGTTGTGCCGGCACACACCATGTCAGACACCTCCACTGCAGTTGTCAGTGGCTCTCCAGCACCCACCACCCCTTCCCTGCCTCCTCCTGGTGAGCCCTGATCATGTCCCTGCAGTGCCTGGCCTGCCCCCCCGTATGCCCCTCCTAGGGGATTGTCCCTGGTTTTTGTCAGTGCAGGCATGCGTAGGGTGGCATCTGCCACTGTCACCCTGTTTTGAGTTTCATGATGGACTGGCCATTGGACTTTGTTTATTTTTTACATGACTTCTACTTATGATACCACATATGCTGAATAAAGCAACTTTCTGTTCTCTAGTGCTTTTGCTTCTGATGTACATGATGTTGATGACACTAACCATGCCCTTGCTGCAGTGATGGTAATATTTGGTCTCATGAAAATGAAGTGTTACTGTGCAGGAACCCATGTGGTCCAGGGGGACAGTGTCCTATCCTGTGGTGTATCCATGTCATCCTTAGCAGCATCTGAGGGTGTCATGTTTTCAATATTTGGCAATGGGATTTCCTACTTACATTAGCAATGTCACATCTGTGGGTTCCACCCCTGCACATCTGTTGTGCTTGCCATTGTTCAATTAGTCTACTTCCCTGACCGTGTGGCCATCTCCACTGGAGATGCAGGTTTGGGCATCAATGGGGAAGGACTCATCTGTGTTGTCAGTGCAACTTGCTATACATGTGTGTTGGATCTGTGCTGATGATTTCGTTGACACTCCCATGACCAGGCTGATGTGACGGGAGCCTTCATTTGGTGCTAATTGTTGACTGTGTGACCAAGTGTTCTGCTGACATGATGGAGCCCTACTGATGCGACATATGGCACAGCTTTCCTCACACAGGAGTGGAGTCCCCTCATGGCAGTGTGTACTCCTGTGACATCGCCTGCGCCCAAGGTGTGTGTTGTATGAGCATGTCTGTGTGTTCACTTCCATTTTGCTGTGCATGCTGGGATCCCTAGTGATGTTCCTGTTTGTGATGCTTGCTCAGTTGACCTATGTTCCCCAAAGTCTTCTCCCTGGGTTCTCTGTGATGTGGGTACATGGCACATTACTGGTCATCAGGGTGTCACCCATAGGTGTGTTTGCTGTCTGGGCTGAGTTTGTGGCCAGACGCTGATGGGTCACAGTCAGGATTCCCCTTCGCACTTGTTGTTTACACCTGTCATGTGATTTCTGGTTTGTGTTAGCTTTCATTGGTTGTGACATGTTGTGTGTGTGACTGCTGGCACTCCTCAGGTCAGGGCTGCAATGTTGGTAGTTGTCTATGTGTGTTCTTTGTGGGTGACCTTGGCTTCTTCATAGGTGTGTGACTGTGGCTGGGATCCCATTGGTTGGTGTGGTATTGCCGTCATGTCCATGTACAGCGTAGTGTGCAGTGTGTCAGACATTCAGGAGTCTGGTTGAGTGGCCATGTGTGATGTGTTTCTGCACCTTGGTTCCCACCACCCCCTGGGATTGTCATGGGTGCATGTGCAATGTCACCAGTGCATGTGAGCTTCACTGCTGCACATTGTTGGAGGTCGAGGTGTGTGGTGTTGAGTGTGTGCAGATGAGAGTTGTTGCCCGGCTAGACCCCTGCCTCCATGTTGGCCTTGGCTTACTGGCCATGCTGATTGATTTGTGCTTGTGTAGGTGTGATGGTAGTTTGTTGCTCAGGACACATGACTGTGGTTCACAGTGTGAACGACATCTAGCTTTGTCATCACAGTGGGATTGTCATGCAGCCCAGGGACACCACATTGTGGGGGCCCTGGGGGTAGTGCTGTGGTGTCTCTGTGTCTTGCTGTGTCAGTTGCTGTTCCTACATGCTTGTGTGACATGTGTGATTTGTGCTCCCTCTCATCTGACAATGCCTGATTGCCCACATAAGGGATTTGGATCCATGAGTTACCTTTGTGTGGCACTGTATGCACATCTGTGTAATTGGTATTCAGGCCTCCTCATGTGTTGTGTGCTTGCCTGGGGACACTGGTACCCCCCTCACCTGTTGTGTTTGATGTGCAGTGTGGGTCTGCCTGTTTGTGTTTGTGCATCTGCACCACTGCATTGGCATATCTTTAGTGTGCCATTGGCTGTATGTTGTTTGGTGTGTTTCCCCTGCTGTCCCTGGGACTCCTAGGTCATCAGTCAGCACAATGATCATTGTTTGTGTGTCCCATTGCTGCCATGGTATGGTATCTGTTCACCTCACATCTACAGTCTCCACAGGGTATCTGCATTTGTGTGCCCATTGGTGCAAATATGTGGGTCTGCATTCGGATGGTCACTTCTGTCATTGTGTCATTGATGAATGTTGACAGTGTCAGCCCCCATGGGTGATGTTTGTCTGCACATGGCCAAAGGTATGTCTTATTTGCACTGCACTGTTTGCCTCCCCCAATCTATGTTGCTATGGGACACAAGCACTACTTTGCCACTGATGTGTTTGTTGTTCTCTGACCAGGAATCATCCATGCAGTTTGGTAGTTGCAGCTTTTTCTTTGTCAACACTTACATTTTGGTCACTGTGATGATGGGGGTTTGGACCCCATTGCCACAATGTTCAAAAGGTGCTTCAGCTATGGACCCCACACTTACATTTTGGTCACTGTGATGATGGGGGTTTGGACCCCATTGCCACAATGTTCAAAAGGTGCTTCAGCTATGGACCCCACACTTACATTTTGGTCACTGTGATGATGGGGGTTTGGACCCCATTGCCACAATGTTCAAAAGATGCTTCAGCTATGGACCACACACTTACATTTTGGTCACTGTGATGATGGGGGTTTGGACCCCATTGCCACAATGTTCAAAAGGTGCTTCAGCTATGGACCCCACACTTACATTTTGGTCACTGTGATGATGGGGGTTTGGACCCCATTGCCACAATGTTCAAAAGGTGCTTCAGCTATGGACCCCACACTTACATTTTGGTCACTGTGATGATGGGGATTTGGACCCCATTGCCACAATGTTCAAAAGGTGCTTCAGCTATGGACCCCACACTTACATTTTGGTCACTGTGATGATGGGGGTTTGGACCCCATTGCCACAATGTTCAAAAGGTGCTTCAGCTATGGACCCCACACTTACATTTTGGTCACTGTGATGATGGGGGTTTGGAACCCATTGCCACAATGGTCATGGCCTGCTTGCATTGTGGGGGCCACACACATTTATGTGTGGCACATGTGATAGGGGGTCACATTGTATGTTCAAAGTCATGTTCAGTGTTGTAGGCATTTGACACAGTCTACACACGCTTGTCATGGTGTTGGGGGGATGTCTTTATGTTGCATTCTTGATGTTGGTGTGTGCTTGTTGTGTCATGTATTAGCCATCCTGTGAGTGGGGGTGTTGTTGGTTGTAGGCATCCAGCCCCCCATGGGCAGAGGTGGTAGTAGTGGTAGGCATCTGGCACCCCCTGGGTAAGGGTGGTAGTAGTGGTAGGCATCCAGCCCCCCATGGGCAGAGGTGGTAGTAGTGGTAGGCATCTGGCACCCCCTGGGTAAGAGTGGTAGTAGTGGTAGGCATCTGGCACCCCCTGGGTAAGAGTGGTAGTAGTGGTAGGCATCTGGCACCCCCTGGGTAAGGGTGGTAGTAGTGACAGGCATCCAGACCCCCATGGGCAGAGGTGGTAGTAGTGGTAGGCATCCAGCACCCCATGGGTAGAGGTGGTAGTAGTGGTAGGCATCTGGCACCCCTTGGGTAAGGGTGGTAGTAGTGGTAGGCATCTGGCACCCCTGGGTAAGGGTGGTAGTAGTGACAGGCATCCAGCCCCCATGGGCAGAGGTGGTAGTAGTGGTAGGCATCTGGCACCCCTGGGTAAGGGTGGTAGTAGTGACAGGCATCCAGCACCCCATGGGTAGAGGTGGTAGTAGTGGTAGGCATCTGGCACCCCTGGGTAAGGGTGGTAGTAGTGGTAGGCATCTGGCACCCCTGGGTAAGGGTGATAGTAGTGACAGGCATCCAGCCCCCCATGGGCAGAGGTGGTAGTAGTGGTAGGCATCCAGCACCCCATGGGTAGAGGTGGTAGTAGTGGTAGGCATCTGGCACCCCTGGGTAAGGGTGGTAGTAGTGACAGGCATCGAGCCCCCATGGGCAGAGGTGGTAGTAGTGGTAGGCATCCAGCACCCCATGGGTAGAGGTGGTAGTAGTGGTAGGCATCTGGCACCCCTGGGTAAGGGTGGTAGTAGTGGTAGGCATCCGGCACCCCCTGGGTAAGGGTGGTAGTAGTGGTTGGCATCTGGCACCCCTGGGTAAGGGTGGTAGTAGTGGTAGGCATCTGGCACCCCTGGGTAAGGGTGGTAGTAGTGGTAGGCATCTGGCACCCCTGGGTAAGGGTGGTAGTAGTGACAGGCATCCAGCCCCCATGGGCAGAGGTGGTGGTAGTGGTAGGCATCTGGCAACCCCTGGGTAAGGGTGGTAGTAGTGACAGGCATCCGGCACCCCATGGGTAGAGGTGGTAGTAGTGGTAGGCATCTGGCACCCCTGGGTAAGGGTGGTAGTAGTGGTAGGCATCTGGCACCCCTGGGTAAGGGTGGTAGTAGTGGTAGGCATCTGGCACCCCCTGGGTAAGGGTGGTAGTAGTGACAGGCATCCAGCACCCCATGGGTAGAGGTGGTAGTAGTGGTAGGCATCTGGCACCCCTGGGTAAGGGTGGTAGTAGTGACAGGCATCCAGCCCCCATGGGCAGAGGTGGTAGTAGTGGTAGGCATCCAGCACCCCATGGGTAGAGGTGGTAGTAGTGGTAGGCATCTGGCACCCCCTGGGTAAGGGTGGTAGTAGTGACAGGCATCCAGCCCCCATGGGCAGAGGTGGTATTAGTGGTAGGCATCCAGCACCCCATGGGTAGAGGTGGTAGTAGTGGTAGGCATCTGGCACCCCCTGGGTAAGGGTGGTAGTAGTGGTAGGCATCCAGCACCCCCTGGGTAAGGGTGGTAGTAGTGGTAGGCATCCGGCACCCCCTGGGTAAGGGTGGTAGTAGTGGTAGGCATCTGGCACCCCCTGGGTAAGGGTGGTAGTAGTGGTAGGCATCTGGCACCCCCTGGGTAAGGGTGGTAGTAGTGACAGGCATCCAGCCCCCCATGGGCAGAGGTGGTAGTAGTGGTAGGCATCTGGCAACCCCTGGGTAAGGGTGGTAGTAGTGACAGGCATCCGGCACCCCATGGGTAGAGGTGGTAGTAGTGGTAGGCATCTGGCACCCCTGGGTAAGGGTGGTAGTAGTGGTAGGCATCTGGCACCCCCTGGGTAAGGGTGGCAGTAGTGGTAGGCATCTGGCACCCCTGGGTAAGGGTGGTAGTAGTGACAGGCATCCAGCCCCCATGGGCAGAGGTGGTAGTAGTGGTAGGCATCTGGCACCCCTGGGTAAGGGTGGTAGTAGTGACAGGCATCCGGCACCACATGGGTAGAGGTGGTAGTAGTGGTAGGCATCTGGCACCCCTGGGTAAGGGTGGTAGTAGTGGTAGGCATCTGGCACCCCCTGGGTAAGGGTGGTAGTAGTGACAGGCATCCAGCCCCCCATGGGCAGAGGTGGTAGTAGTGGTAGGCATCCAGCACCCCATGGGTAGAGGTGGTAGTAGTGGTAGGCATCTGGCACCCCCTGGGTAAGGGTGGTAGTAGTGGTAGGCATCTGGCACCCCCTGGGTAAGGGTGGTAGTAGTGACAGGCATCCAGCCCCCATGGGCAGAGGTGGTAGTAGTGGTAGGCATCTGGCACCCCTGGGTAAGGGTGGTAGTAGTGACAGGCATCCAGCACCCCATGGGTAGAGGTGGTAGTGGTGGTAGGCATCTGGCACCCCTGGGTAAGGGTGGTAGTAGTGGTAGGCATCTGGCACCCCTGGGTAAGGGTGGTAGTAGTGACAGGCATCCAGCCCCCCATGGGCAGAGGTGGTAGTAGTGGTAGGCATCTGGCACCCCCTGGGTAAGGGTGGTAGTAGTGGTAGGCATCTGGCACCCCCTGGGTAAGGGTGGTAGCAGTGGTAGGCATCTGGCACCCCCTGGGTAGGGGTGGTAGTGGTGGTGGGCATCCGGGCCCCTATGTGTATATGTGGCATTGGTGATGGCCATCCCGCCCCTATGGTGCTGCTGTTGCTGGTGTAAGTAATTTCTGCATCCCTCTGTGTGTGTGTGATATGTCGGGTACGTGTAGTTTGTTTTTGTGGTTGGTGTCTGACTTACCTTCTGCGCTGTACGTGTCCGTGCCTGTTCCGGTAGTAGATGTAGAATATTGGTAGGATCGGAATGATGGCATTCATGCTTGGTTCGTGTCGTTCGTCTTTCTTGTTGCTTCGCTTCGTCCTCGTCGCTGGCGTGTTCGTCTCGTAGCCGTGGATCGTCTTGTGGCGCGAATCGGAGCTTATGTGCGCCTCTCCCGGATGCTTTGACGTGCCGTGCGTAGCGACGGGTTCAGCGCGTACGGGAAGTGCATCGTACTTGTCCGGCCGGACGGGGCTGCATTTTGGCTTCCGTGCGACTCGATTCGGCGTTTCCGGATCCGGCTCGGTCGGGGAACAGGACTTGTATTGGGTGAGTACGACTGGGTCGGAATCTATGCTGTTGTGCGCATCGTACTTGCTCGTTCGGAATGATGTGCGGATCGGTCGGGAAACAGGCATTCGCATGGCTTTTTTCCCGACCGAATGGTGTTAGGTGCGCCTCCGACCGAGATCGGAATCGGCCCCTAAGTGTGTGGTTGTACAAAAGAAGATTAATTTAGATTTTTCTCTAGAATTAGGTTTATAAGAAAATTAATAATAAATTAGATTTTTAATTTTTTAACAAGAAAAATGGTAGAATCTACCGTGACTGAACATCCGAAACCTAGTTTAAAACGTAAATGTATTAGAGCTTGCTTATGTGGTGTCTTATTAACTATGTCAGTGTGGTTAATACTAACAATTGTTGTTCCTGTGTTGATGGTGACTAATGACAAAAATGAAACTCATAATACAATAAGTATGAGAGTGGAAGTTATTACCAAAAGTCCAACTAATATAGTCCATAATGATGGAAGTATTTATCATCAAGATAGATCAATTACTGATTTTTCATTAAACGTCTTTACTAAGTTATTGTATGAATATATTAATATAATGAATGTGAGTGACTGTTATGTTTGCGTGCAATTACCATTGTCTGTCTCAGAGGGGGGGTGACATATAACCACCTTCCTTCAACATATGGTGTTTCGTGTAGTGTACTAACTAGTCTGTTCTATGTATCAGGAACATTAGAATTTTATTATTCTAACTTAGATGTAGTCTTTTCCGAACTTCCTATTAGAAAGAATTTAAATAAAGTATCTAGTAGCTTAGAAGCTGAATATATGGGAGAATTTTTTCATACTACACAAACTTTGGATTTAATATATGCTCACAAAAATAATCTCACCTGTAGTTTAGAAATAGAAGAAAAGGATTTCATTAATATGGTAGAAAATAGAAGACAAGAATTCCATAAAAAGGCTGCTGAACAGAAAACTGATATACCACCTTGGGCTTTTAGAGAAGGAAATTATGAAAAAGGTGGGACTTATGCTGCAATGTCTCTGGATTGGAATCATAAGGGGAAGCTTTGCTTGCTAAGACTAAAGACTAACTATAACAACTATTATTTAGGTACTAGTAAATGTGAACATCATTTCTTAATAACAGGAGGATGGGGATTAAAGGGAGGAACGGACCCTGTCTTCCCAGGTGTATATTATGTGTGTGGGAGGAATGCTTACTATAGGCTGCCTGCTCACTGGTACGGTAGTTGTTACTTTGGGATTGTATTTCCTAAAGTATATCACGTAGATAGAAATAATAGAATTAATTATGATGAAACATGGACTAATACGTAATAAGAGAGCAAGTTTTTCAGAAATAGTGGGTGATATATTTGGTGTGATAATACCTTCAGTTGGAGTGGTTCTTAATTCACACAAAATTCGAAAATTATCCACAGTGGTTGATCGATTATCAACTGATACTGCTGGAGGGTTCTTATTGATTGATACAGAAATGGTTGCGATTAGATCAATGGTTATGCAAAATCGACTTGCCCTTGATATATTATTGGCAAAAGAAGGTGGAGTCTGTGGAATGCTAAAAGTGCAACATTGCTGCACTTATATTCCTGACAAAAGCAAAGGTATTGAAGGGTATATTAAAAATATTACGAACTTACATAGGGATTTAACACAACTAGAGGTTGATGGTGTCTGGGAGAAAATGAATAAGAGTTTTTCAAACATAGGTAAATGGTTCACTAATTTTGGTAAGAGTTTATTATGTGGAGTAATAATACCAATAGTGTCTATAGTGATAGTAATCATGCTAATAATAATGACTTACAAATGTTGCAAGAAAAGAAGAGAAAGGATGAGTATGTTAGGGGTAGATAACAAATGTAAAGGTAGAAAAAGAAAAATAGAAGAAATAGAGTTAGAAAATATGAAAGACAAATATTATGAAACAATGAAAGATTTAGGTGAAAAGAAGAAACTTAGAAGTGAAAGAAGTACGAGTTTCTGAGGAAACAAGAAATGGCAATGGGTGATGGATATTTTATGATGGCATAAAAAGCCATCAAGGGGAAATTGATGGAGCAGGGTTTGCGTCATGTAAACCTGCTCGGATCAACGCCCCAAGATAACATTTATTAATCGTGTGTCTTGTACTAAATGCAATAATACACACAAACATGGGGAGATGCTTTGCGCATGCGTGCATTGCAATTAAGACTAATGCATGAAATGCTTAGGCCGCATATCGCTTTTGCATATTAAAACCGACAAAGTGGAATAATGCTATTGCAAAATAATGCTTTGCACATTAATGCTCATATGAATTAACATGGGATTAGTGCAATGGTGGGAGGAAACAGTGTAATTTCCATTTTTGGTTATTAATATTCTTTATATTTCTCTTTCATCGTAGTTTTAAAATGGGCCTATGGTGAACAAATAGATACGCGTGTTAAATTAGCATGAATAAATGAAAAGGCTGCAAAAAGCTGCCCCGTATATGAACTGTGGTGGGTGTCAGCGGCGGATGAAGGAAACCTTCAAGAGTGAAAGAAAGACGTGCAATATTGAGGACGTCGAGATGCCTGGGAAAGCTCAAGCTGATGAACATTTTATGTCTAGTTGATACATTGTCAGAAATAAAGTTACTAATACAGGGACAAGCTATTCATCAGAGAATGTGACGTGATGAGGGATAGAGAATCGATTCATAAGCAGTGAAGTAAAATGTGAGAACGAGTTAAGAACAAAGGAGAGCATGTAAAGCCAAATTAAGTAATGGAGGTGTGGTGCAACACCCCACAAATTGACCAATAAAATGTTGAGATTTCCCCGAATGTTGCAGATTAGTGGGATGGACAGGTTGAATTAGGGTATAATTGGGATGCTCATAGGGGGTGTGGTTAAGGCAGCTTTCGGTAGGTCCAGAGAGACAGATGGTGATCGTCGCTGTCGGTGGGTTAGAGGCCTACCCGTTTCCTCATCCTATCTTTTCCCGGTTTCCTTTATCGGGTTCCCTTTCCACTATCCTCGGGGCCAGGGGTGGTGGTTCCTTTTCCGAACTTTTATCTTTAGGTATGTATCAATAGGAAATTTGCAAATGTCTGCAAATGTTTTCTCTCCATGACTCTTATGTCTCTTCATCTATCCACTCAATAATATTCACTGTGATTCAGATGCTTGTGATTTTGTCTGCATATTTTATGATATTTCTCCTATAATGTGTATTTTCATTCCCTGTAACTTTGTACCTGAGATTTTCTTATAATTACTGAGATAAATAGAGTAACGATATTTTGAGTTTGTGATTATTTCCTTATGACAACTGTTAAGATTTTGGTTAATTAGTCATGTCAATAGTTTACAGTTCTCAATCAATATGATTCATCCGCCCAAGAGGAAAATGGTTGACTATAGGTTAAAAGGGCTGTGATAGAGAAGAATCGATTAGATAATCTGTTTTCCCTTTAGATGAGCAAAAGACAAATCAACGACACACAAACCGCATTTCAGCGTCATTCTCGTAGGGTCTGTTAAATGGTGAGAAATTGTGAATTCATATGTTTGGGGCCCGTTGTCTGCTGTGTCATTTCAGAGACCCCCAGTTTGGCGCTGGATCACCATTCTGCTCCCATCTTTTAACATAGTATCATGGAATTGAGTGGGGATGCTGCGTGGCATTAATCGCATTCTGACAGGAAACCATTCGTGTTTGGAGCAGTTCAACAGCTAATAAAAGATCATGGGTTGATAGACGTTTGGGATAAATTTAAACCCCCCAGATCCCGGGTTTTCGTTTTTTTTCCTTTCTTCATAGTTAGTCCATCTAGATTATGTTTTTCTCTCCGCAGCGCTTGGCAGACAGGTGGGAATTGAAAAATATCCCAGGGTCTTATTGGATCATAAACCATTGGTTCTCAAACTCCCCATAATGAGTCTAGTCAAGCCAAGGGGCAATTGGACTTTTGATAAAAAACTCATTGACGCGGACTATGTTGACCATGTGCGTAAGTGGATAATGGACTTCCTGGCAACAAATAAAGGTACTGCTACTGATAATATAGTATGGGATACATTAAAGAAAGGGGTCAGGGGTGAAACTCTGAGTTATAGCTTACACCAGCAGAAGCAGAGGCATAGCCAGATTCAAGGGCTATATGACGCACTTTCACTTTTGGAAGCACTGCAGATCAGGCTGGTGATGGTGAAAAGCAACTGAAAGGAGACGCAACTGAAGATCGAAGTGCTCAAAGCTAGAATAAATCAGCTTATGAGTAAGGAAGCAGCCTCAAATTCCAAAACTATAAGTCAGAGTGTTATGGATCTGTGGAAAACACTGAGAGATTATTGGCACTCCGTATCAGACAAAAAGACACAGAGAAGGAGATAGATGCTATATTCGACAGTCAGGAGCGCATGTTTGACATCCCAACAGATATCATCTGGATTTTCAAAGAGTATTATGAGGATCTATATACAGAGGAAATATCTCCACCCCTAGACAGCTACACAAAGTTTTTAAGCACAATAAATGGGGGTGTACTAAAAGACGAAGATCAGGCCTCCTTGTAGCTGCCGATCTCTCCTAAAGAGGTAGCTGAGGCCATTAGATCTTTGGCTCTGAGGAAAGCCACAGGACCAGACAGGTTACCCCTGGAGTTTTTTTTAGACTTTTTACTCAGAACGTGGGAAAGATATGACCTCTTCCTTTTGAGGTTACAGAGCAATTTAATTAATAAATAGTGATGTAAAAATCTATGCTAAGATATTTGCAAAACGTATAAGAAAGGTAATAGCCAATCTGGTATCGCCCCGCCAACATGACTTTATCCCTGGCTGGGACATGGTTGATAATGTTAGAAGGGGAATCACCCTGTTTGATTTAGCTGAAGCAACAAAAGTGCATATGGGCCTCATATTATTTGATGCGGAAAAGGCCTTTGACCTGGTCTCTTGGAGCTACCTATGGGAAGTCTTAAAGTGGAAGGGACTTGGCCCTGGCTTCATCAAGGCCATTAGGGCATTATATCAGGACCCTACCACTAGATTCCATATAATGGGGATTAATTACCAGGGGGACAAGACAAGGGTGCCTGTGCTCGCCATTGCTATTCTCACTTTACATCGACCCCTTTAGCTCCCTAATGGAGAAAAACCCAGATTTCGGTAAATTAGGTGGAGTATAAAGTTCTGGCCTATATGGAGGACATCACCATGGTAAAACCAGATCCTTTAGGAGCCTTAACCGAATCGAGAGTGAGGCTAATAGCTTTGGGGCCCAAGCAGGATACCACCTTAAAGAGGGCAAGACTCATGTACCAGGGAAATCATTCCCGGGACCAGCGGGTGGTGGATGATGCAATGTATCTGGGGTAAGGATAACATCTAATTTTAGATCAGCTAATGAAATTGAATTTAACACCCCTACTATCTAAGATAAGGCAGGAGTTCCACAAAATCAATAATTTGCACCTCTCATTGGTGGGAAGATGCATTCTATTAAACATGGTAATACTGTCAAAGGTATATATGTTCAGAACTATCCCTTTGGAGGTCAACAAGTACCGGCTCTCAAAACTAGAGAGTGAATGCTTTAGGTTCATCTGGCAGGTTAAGAGACCAAGAAGGGCCTCTAAGTTCATGATACTTTCCAAGAGCAGGGGCGGATGGGCAGCTCCTAGTCTCACATTTTACTATTGGTCCTGCATGCTGCAGCACATGGGGATCTGATCACGGGCAGGACACATAATTTGAGCCATGCTGAAACACGAACTATATATGAGCTGCCGCTGTGGCCAAGGGCCAAGGGGTGCTTTTTGAGAAATATGGAACTTAGCTGCTACAAGAAAACTAGGTTTAAGACTGTAACAGGAGCATATAAAGTACAGGGGCAAGTGAAGAGAAGAATAGGAATCACCACATTTATTCATTATAAACCATTATGGGGTTCCCCTGCCTTACCCCCTATGTTCCATAATAATATGGCTCTGTGCCAACTCCATTACAGTTGTCAAACTGGACAGTGTGTTCCCTGATATACCAGCCAGTCAGGTCAGTGATCCCCAGCTAATTCGCACACCTGCCTCCAGGGCACAGACGTTTTAAGGCATGGGCAAAGGGGGCACTGGCCCAGGAACACAGCATTTCAGGAGGCCCTTCATGTAGTCACCAGGGAGGATTGGGAACCAAAAGTAGCCCTGGCAAAAGTGTTAGAATCAATCCTCCTCTAACTATCCTTTTCTCTTACCTTTCTCTCAAGTAAACCACCACTCGTGCATGCTGTAATATACCAAGGAAGCTAGAGAAAGTGACAGAGGTGCAGCAGCAGCCCTCTGCTTTCAACAACCAGCCTCCAGAGGTTGCCGCCCACCAGAGAAATATCCGATGAGATAAATGTAATAAAACTAATGCCGCCTAGAAATATGAATGCAACAATGCTACCAACCAAATTATTATTTAGTCCAAACAATAATCAGGAATATTAGATAACAGTGCAGTGGGAGTGAGTGAAAAACGTGCTTGGTGCTTTCTCATTGGTGATACACACATGTGACAATAGTGATCAAAAGTGCATATCTAAAAATAAGAATAGCATAGCCTGGTCTTGGCTAATCAACAATACACATAAGGGTCCGCGATTTCAGTCAACATTTTGATCTATAAAGAGATAACGAAATCCTCATCAGGACTCTAGATATAACCAACAATCCTGAGTAGAAATAGACCTTGCAAAAGACTCAAGGGGTAAAATTAGCAGTCCCTAAGGATAATGGTCCAAAACTCTGGGAGGAGATGCCGGGAGCCAAATGGAGGCTTCCTCAAGCCAAGAGAGATGATGCTCCAGTGCCTGGTGTTTAGCGTGATCCTCACCACACAAAAGCAATCCCAAATGGGGACAGAATGCACGAAAATCATGTGTTGTGCGATAAAATCAGCATCCTGATGGCAAAGTGAACAGTGCCACCTTGAGTGGAAAGGTAAAAGATGCAATCAATGAGCAGTCCGGGGAATGATAGTCACTCCACTATCATTCCCCGGACTCTTCTGTGCTCATCCAACAACGATTCCTGTCGGCTTCCTTGCAGTTGTGGGGCAGGAGGGTGTGCTTTCTGGTATATCTGACAATCTGGGTGTTAGACCCCAGTGCAACCAATGCACAGTTGCCTATACAAGTGAAACAAAAACAATTATTTAAAAGAAATCATAGTCAATCTGCTCTGCACAACCAGGCTTTCCGTTATCTAAAAAAAGCTCCATGTCGACTGTCTTGCTGTTGCAGGGCAGGAAGGCATGTTCCCCAAGTGTGTCTGCTAATCAGGCCAGCTGATTCAGTCTCCTGTCTCTGGGGCACTGACAGAGTGATTGTATGCTCTTTTAAAATGTAGTCCTGCTCTAATACTACTCTGCGTGCAACAATGAAAGCTGGATCTGGAAAGCAGTTATTTGACCCCAAAGTTGATTAGCTTTGATAGCTGTTCCCCTTCAGCTTCAGTATTTTTACTAATTTTACTTCTAAAGTTTTAGGTCTATGTTAGGATATTCATCATCAAAAAAATGTATTTGGTCATCCGACCATAAAAGTGCAGAGTGCAATACAGCTCATATAAATACAATAAATACTAAAAATAAACATGAATTTCAGAATAAGAAAATCAGTCTGGTGTTAATCTGTGTTGCAATACATATATAAAATAACCACTTAGTGCACAATGGAGACCAAGACAACAAAAAACTCTGCGTACTCTTTAGAGGACAACATGGTCCGCTATGCTGCGTAAGTTCTCAGGGTGCGCTACAAAAAAAACCTTTGTATGCTATCAATAAAGTATGAGCAAGCTATCAGAATAAAAACAATTTAAAACAGATAAAAGGAAGAAAACCTTCTTCACAGCTTCAGCAGTTTCATCCTGATTGCACACATATGCCCCAAGAGTTTTGCTACTGAACAAGCAACCACCGGTCTTGGGTCCGATCTAAGGATACGGAGAGCTTCGCCATGGATGCTTGCACCCAATTGCTTACATATTGGCGTAAGCCATTTGGCTCTCATGAGTGAGTACGTTGTGCAAGCGAGAAATAAATGGGCATATGTCTCTATCATTGAGGTGCAGCTGGAACAGAACTGGGAAGTGGTAGTAGAGTGGTGCCAGGTGCCTATGAGGGAGTTCAAGGGGAGAGAGCCAAACCTAAACTGCATTTAAAGTTTCCTATCTAAGGGTGACTGGATAATATTGAAATAGCATTCTAGAGAGCTCGTAGGTTTAAAATCCATGAACTCCACTGTTAAACATCCCCACGATGAATTGATAAGTGAAGCCTGGGCTATCCAGTCCCAGTACTGCATTTTAACATAATCTTTACTAGGGAGCAGTACTGGGTCCCTGACTTCCCAGCGGCCCTCTAGTCCAATTGCAGCCAGCAGGCGTTTCACGTTCCGTATCTAGCCTATCTTATTAAATTTATCTAGTGCACTAACTTCAATAAGGGCATTGCCATATGGGAGCAGATTGGGAGAGGAACTAATGCACAGCCAAAAGAATAACAGGCGTAGCTTAGCCTTATCTACAATGGGAACCCTGCCCAAATCCAGCCTTAATGGGTGGAGTGGTGCGCTTGGAGTAGCGAGACCAAGCACCTCAGAAACTTGTTCTCAGGTCATCCATCCTTTCGAAGCCCCACTATTCAGCTCCATAGAGGGCTGAGCTTACTGCTTTTGAATCATACATCTGGAGAGGAGTTACCACTGGTTTACTAAATGAGGTGCTATGTTCTTTACTCAGGGCCCCTACAATCTGCCTGTGCTTCAGTGTCAACTTGGTCACATGGGGCTTCCAAGTCATGTCTTATGATAATGTGATGCCCAGGTAGTTGAAAGTGCTAACCCTTTCCAATGGAACACCTCCAAGGGATAATTTTCCTCTCTAGGACTTGTGGGGTTTAATCATTAAAAACTTCGTCTTTGATGTATTGTTAGGATATTATATGCAAGAGGCAGAGTTCGAAACTACTACAATTCAGGCACTTGCATATTCCTTTTGGATTACAATGAGTGATGCATTATTCTCAGGTATTTATGCAGCAGGGTCTCCTAGATGGTTAAGCTCAGATTTACAAAAAGTGACAGTGCTTCGTTGCATCAGAAAAAGATGTGTTGCTTTATGCAACATTTGCCAACAGTGGCAGCACCATATTTACTATGTAGA